>PNEQ01007156.1:0-25612 GCA_003012365.1 Medauroidea extradentata | reverse complement strand
CAAGTGCACAAATTCACCCCAAGTGCACAAATTCACTCCAAGTGCACAAATTCACCTCATATATCGAAATTCACCACTGAATTAGGACACATTCGATAAATCAGGACTTATATTTTATGTCCTAATTTACCCTGTGTGTCCTAATTCTCTCCAAGAGTCCAAAGTCACACTTACTTACTGTACGTTTGCTACAAAAAGCTGTAATAATGATATAATGGTGACACCACTTTGAATTTCCCAGCTGTAGCCTGAAGTGTGTGTGGGCGCTAAGACAAAATCTTGCTTCCTCGCCATTTTATTTGTAGCATCTAAACGCAAGACGCTTAACTGATGTCCATTCTTACCGCAGAAGTTGCTTCTGAAGTACTCTCATATGAATAAGGAATGACATATTCACCAAGCGAGGTGGCACAACGGTAACACGTTAAACTCGAAATCGGGAGGAGCCGGGTTCGATCCCGGGCCACAGGAATACAAATGTAGGAAAAAATTTAATTTATTACCTTATGTTTTGGAGTGATTTTATAACGAATATATTTATTCATAGTTTTCAGGATATTTTGAAAAACATCCTACAGTAACGTGAGCTTCACTGACAAGAAAAAAAAGTCGGTGGTAGTGAATATGTATTAGTTCGACAGGTACGGAGCCACGCCGAATATAACATGTATAGTCTTATCCGTGTTTTACGTTACGTTGCATTGCGGTCAGACACATTTGTGTTGGTGCCCAAAATATTTTTGTGCATTTATATAATAGGATGGTTACGTATTTTGCTCGAACGAAATAAAATCAAATAAGCGTCTAAAAAAATTTTTTTTACATCTAACTGCACGTAATCAACATCAGGCGGTAGTCCATGAAAACTGAACATATGGCAGATCTGGCATTAATTTTCAATCTACAGTCGAAAATGGTTCAATTGTGTTTGGCTGAAGTGCAAAACGTAGTGAAACTCTTCAAATTAAGGTTCGTGCAATCACAACGAGCTAGAGGCTTCAAATATAACAAATTTGTACATTAAGTGATACCAGAAAAAAACAGTGTGGAGGTTCAGATTTTGACTACTGAATTTCATGGTCAAGAAAATCAAAACTTTTGTGCCAGTGTTACCAAGTAGGAAGCGACTTTACACACAGTAAAAAAGTTTTGTTCAACCCGAGAGACCATGTCCATAACGGAACAGAGCAGAGTCCTGTGGACCTAGTTCTCGACGTTCAACTGTAACGAGGTCAAACACTGCAAGATTTTTTTTTGCTATTTTTCCGCTGTGGGCGTGAAGACAGCTTAATAGCGTCTTCCATTTACTGCACTGGACGAGTTTCTTGTCTTCCACTTACCGGAAATTGCTGCGAGTGCAGTCCGTTTTCATCATTCACTTGTTTTGCACTGAGCTGGTGCACAGCGAGGGCAATGTTTTCATTACTGGTTCTGAAATCGGCGTGATTGTTTAGTTCAATATGGCGGCGTACTGTGTATATGTAAACAAGTTGTGGTAGAAATTACGTAATCATCTGACAGTTCGACAGTTGAATAATAGGCCTACAAATCAGGTAATATCAAGCAAAAATGCAGTTGCCAAAATAATAATATTGTTTGTCATTATAACGACGACAAGGTTAGCTAAGTCAGTCGAGTTGTAGATACGTATATTTACTAGCGAGCCGAAAAATTGAAACCGAGAAAATCAGCCTCCCGGATTTTGTGAACTAATTTCATCTTTTCATCAGCTTCGGGGTTAGAATAACTCATGTAGGCCTATTGCTACAAATGTTTTGCACTAAAAAGGAACCTTCTTCCAGTTGTTAAAGCATAAAACATACGCACTCGTCGCGGACAATCAACTGACACGCTTACTTTTTCCGTTTTCTGTACGCACTGAGTGCACTGAATTTCAAACTCCGAGGGGAGATGATAGATTAGGGGCGGCTCGTGATGATAACCAAACCCTGGCATACCTTGTGATGTCGTTAAAGACTTTGTATGATACAACTGGGCTCCTGAAATTATACAAAATCCCCTTCTTGATTACGCAAAGAAGTGAAACAAAAAGTAAAAAACAAATTACACACATTTTATAGTTAGATTAAATTAATTTTACTATCTAAAACCACTTATCAGAAATAACTGTAGTTGCACACTGCTTCTAGAATGCTCTATTGTCGCATCAAGTGAAAAACAGTCACAGGGGTTATTCGAGCTTTACGGATGAAGATGAAAATTGTGTCCCTAGTATCTACGTTGCCCCTGCAGAAGCCATAGTTCTGCCTATATTCAAAGCTTGAGCTATCTTTCGAGACCGGAAAAATTCGCGGTTTCATTGACCTATAGGCTAGCATCCAAGGATGTATGTGTACGTAAGACAGCAGTTGCTAATTGACTGCTAGCAAACACACACATTGGTATCACACGATTTGGGAAGCGTTTATGAGATTGATTATTTATTAGTAGGGCTAGGAATATTTCGCGAGTTCAACGACCAACATGCTAGAATCCATTATCCTGTGTATACCGAAGCCCTACCATTTGTCCATTACCTGCTACTCATTCAGACAGCAGACAAGGAACGAATAGACGGGGTTTTAGTATGCATAGGACATTGGATTCTAGTATGCAGGTAATTGAACTCGCGAATTTTTCCTAGCCCTATTTATTACGGACAGGAATTTTTGCCGAAAAGATTTTTCCCCCACTATATTTCAGTGCCGTACGTGCGAACCTGCAGCTCAACATCATGGATAATTGCAGAGAGTTTTTGTGCAGAGTCGTTATTCATTTAACTGTGCCAATCAGTACACAGATAACTGCCACACATCACGTCTGTGATTTGCGGGTTTAACCTCCAGGCGCTGGGTGTTACGGCATCCAATCACTGACCACAAAGCAGAGATGCAGGTGCGCACGTAAGGCACTGAAAAAAAGTGATGCAAAAATCTTTTCGCGAAATTTCCTGTCCCTATTTATGATACAGCGTCTTTCATGGAGGCGTTAAATGAGTCGAGGGCCGATTGCGAGAGTGGCACAAACTTACAAGTTGTTGGAATTGTAGGTCGTACCTAGAAGATCACGCAAATATTTATGGTCCGTAGATATCTTTGAATGAGCCCGTACACCACCGTCAAATGAAACCGCGGAGCAAATATGCTGACGAGAATGCACCCGGCAGAATCACATTGACGTAGTTCCTAGCAAAGGTTGGGTTTGGGCGGACGGACGACTTCACCAAGTCCCTTATTCCCGACACGGGGAGAGGCAGCCACGCGGGCAGACAGCAGGTGACCTGGTAGACACGGCTGGCGTGTCGACGACCTCGGCGCCACGACGTCCTCCGGGCCCAGACGATCGTCTCACCGAGACCCCCAGTCGTCTGTAGTCCGGCGCCCGTCACGCCACGTGACCACCCAGCTCTCAACACGTGTAAACACTCCGTGTGTGCTTGAGCACCTCACCGCCTACCTGCCCGTCTGTTCTTCAACTCGTATATGCTGGTCACCATTAACTCTGCACTTCTCAAGCCCTGCTTCCTATTTCCATCATTTCTTAATATTAGCATAGCATTGCACATATTTAACAATACTCAAAATTGAAAATATGGAGCCACAATATTTTTTCCTATTACTATTCTTAAGGAGGTTCCCTACCTGGCCTTGAAATGTGTTGCATAGAGTAACGAGTATTCTTTTTGTGACGAAACTACTTAACGCGCGGTACATTTGTTTATCTAGCGAATAAACACACACTTCAGACTATGACTCTATAAATTAAAAAAATCAATACACTTATAAAAAGATTAAAAATAATTTTATCGCTAAAAATGGCTGAAAACTGCTTTTACAGTCTGCCGTATCTGTAAAAATGCCAACCGTATTCGAAAAACTCAAAAATAGCAGCATGCGCTGCTGTTTGAATCATACTTTCCATCTGATTATATAGTCACCGCTTGAGGTCCCTTGGATACGAGCAAACCACTACACAACAGTTGAGTGACTTACATTAAGGTTAATTCTACTACAGGTTTGAAAGAAAATACGTTTTCTTATGGAAGAGCTTGGCACAGGGAAAATTTCTGCCACTAGTTTCGCTTCGATCGCTAAGAGACCAGATAAATACGAAACTGTATTAAAATTAAATTTAAATGAACTTGGAAATTACATTTGTCATTTAATTTAATTTTCAAGTGAAAATAAACCGATTTCGCCTTTAAAATTGTAAACTTAATGAAACTTAAAATTCAGGAAAGCTCTGTGATTGGTCAGTTTGGTGCATTAGCGATACCAGCGCTCAAGTGGCAGAAATTTTCCCTGTGCCAAACTTATAACATTGATCTTTCTAACCTGTAGTAGAATTAACCTTACTTACATACAGAGGGAATATTCCATTACATTAGCCAGTAAGCGGCGCTCCTCTCACACACAAACGCACTATCATCTAGGAAGCCAATTTAACAAGTCGGTTTCCAAAAGTGCTCATTTACCGTGGACAGCCTATATCATGCGAATACCGGAGAGGTTCCTAAATGCAGGCAATTGCCGATTCCTTCCCCGTTTGTCCAAGCCAGTCGTTCCATCTTTACGGGGGAATGACATGTATCTTGAAATTAATTATCAAAGTGCTTCTTGGCACATTGTCTATCTATCCCGTAGAAACAACAGAAGAAGAATAGATATTTAAGGGCGCCGTCTACTATAATCGTGAAGAGGCGCGCAGACCTTTAACAATCCTGATTTCATTCGAAAACCATTCAACATGTTGTCACGCGGTTAGGCTACGAAAAGCATTTAAGAATCTTAGTAAAGGTCTATAATTTTACCATTAACTGTTATCGTCCCTAACAAGTATTTTTTTTAGTGTGAAAGTTACCGAATCGGGACTTCTGACGCTGATTTTATGTAAGAGTAATCATTTTCACGATATTACGAATATTATAGACCTGTAGAGCGACTCTTTCCCTTTCGTCGCGTAAGATAAAATTGTATGGTCACCGCTTAGTGTCCCATAGTAAAAACAGTTCGGCGGGAACCTTGCGCGCTAGTTCAGCGCTTGGCTCGTTGAGGCGACGCGGCATTTGATGCGCGCTTCAAGGTCGACCTTACAGCTCCGTCGCTTTTGAGCCTCTCACGCGCGGGTAGACGGCGCCCTTAATACTGTGGAAGGTTGCAGATGCCGTAACAGAACGAGCATACGATTGTTGGCGACACCAGAAATCTCATCGGTACATATTTTACGTTCTAACAAAGTTATATGCTGAAAATTGAATATGAAACAAGAATGATAAAAAAAAAAAAGTACACACATCCAAAATGGCGACTATAACTCCTCCGACCATATTGAAGGTTTTTTTTATTCTGAGAAGAAAAGTGTGAAATTTGCGATTATAGCGCAATCGGTCCAGCAAATTTAAAATTGCTCTTCTCTGACTGCAGAAGACAATTAACTTGGAGGATTTTCCAATAAGGCGGTTGCCTATCTTCCACCTTGCGCTTGAACTAATAAGTGCGGCCGCGGTTGGCGTACTCGCCTTCCACCAAGCGGATCCAGGTTCAATTCCCAGCGGGACGGTCCTCGGATTTTTACATGTGGGAATCGTGCCGGATGATGCCACTGGTCGGCGGGTTTTCTAGGAGCTCTCTAGTTTCCCCCGCCACTTCATTCCGGCGCTGCTCCATACTCGCATCATGTCACACCTCACCAGCACTGAAAACCTAGACGTTAAGGGCTCCGCCTACCTACGCGTTAGAGGATCAGAAATGACGGAGACATAAGGGCGAACTTGAAGCGCGCTTCTAATGCCGTATCGCCATAACGATTCAAGCGCTGAACTAGCGTGCAAGCTTCCCGGCAAACCGTTGTTACTATGAGACATTAAGTGGTGATCATATAATTTTATTGGCGGAAAGTCTGTAGCAAAATTCACTGCAGGTCGCAATCTGAGTTTCACTTACATCCTGTTAGTACATTTTGAAGTACGGCAGTCTGAAAAAGGGCATTTTTAACTATGTTGGATGGCTTAGAAACAGGGTTTTTAATGAGCATGGTGTCTTTACAATGAGGCTCCGACCTTATCTGAAGTGTTTTCTTTTCGTACGTTGACACAATGGGCTAACGTGGGAATAGTCTCGTTGAAAAGACCTGTTTACGAACACACTGCAACGCATTTAAAGGGCGACTTACACAGAAAAAAAATATTTTGTGTCAGCTACAAAATATTTTGTGGGTATTTACCCTGCAAAATTTATTTAGTGGTCACAATAGAATTATTTTCCTGTCACCACTAAAATATTGTGGCCACCACAAGATAATTTTGTGGTTAGTACATAACAAATTTGCAGGGAAGACTTGCTACAAAAATTTTCTTTAGTGTATCGGCCCCTTTAAGTGCTGTCCTAAATCTCTTCACTTCTTCATTGCAAGCGTAGAAAATATACTTCTCGGGTTCGGGACTGGGTGTTGTATTTCTGTATGTTTCTGCGTTCAAATCCGCCTTTACAGTCGAAAGTCCCGCTTCTCTTTTTTGGACCTTTTTGTAAATTCAATTAGACACACAGGGAAGCAAATCCGTTTTCCGAGTAAATTCGAGGAGACCACTTTCGTGGCCGTGTTCCTCATCCAGGGACGAGGAAAGGCAGACGGAAATGCCACGTTCAAATGGCTCGAATGCTATGTAGGGTAATTACAGAATCTCTGCGCTTGCAGTCACACGAGCCGGGAGGAAACGGCCCAAGACAGCACCGCCATGCAACAGTTTAATAACAGACCACTGTCGGGCTCTGTGAGGCACCCAGGAAGCCGCCGTCACTTCAGCTAGCACCCTCACAAGAGTAATTGTGGGCCGTCGACTTTAACCTGATGCACTTCCGCCAGTCACTTGGGGCGGAAAATTGCAGCCTGTCTCCACCCTGGGAGTTTCACCTAGGCTACACAATTTGTTCACATGCAACATGCTATTCCTATTTTAGACTACAGGGTGACTAAGCATGTACAGTCCGCGCGCCAAGCTCTGAGTCCCTGGCGTGTATGCATTTTCTGCTTAAACTTCACGTACGCTACAGTAACACAGTATCAAGCACGTCCTAACTTACGACGTTACTACGGCTAGCAAGTGTGTCGTATGCTATATGCTATTAGGCCACGTTGTGTTATTTATATATTTACGGGCGAACAGCACATACCCGCCAGGAACTCGGAGCTGGCGCGCGGACTATAGGGTGACTTGTGGCACTCAAAATAATATTTTTCTCACCAGAAGCGGAAGCCTTGAAGCGAAGTTAAGATATTTTGGTCAACACTCAACACCTAGGTCTTTAGCGCTGCTGAGGGATAGCATGCATGATGCATCAAGCAACGCCGGAATGAAGGGGCAGGGGAAACAGGAGATCCCAGGTGAAACCCGCCAACCAGTGGCACCATCCGGCACGATTCCCACGCGAGAAAATCCAGGAACGACCCCGCCGGGAATCGAACCCGGATCGCCTTTATGGATGGCGAGTGATCTTCCACTGGAAGACTTGAGTAAAAGAATCTACATATGATACGATCCTAATAACGACAGCCACGTGAAACATTACGTATAATTTTTACATACAGCTGACCTATATGGAAATAAAGTTGCTGTAAAATGCGTCTTAAGGCGGTTCCCTATATAGACTGCGTTTGTGTGTGTGAGGCAGAAAATCGATAAAGAGCAAGGTCGCCTCCGGCCGACGTGTGTAACATAGTTTGACCTCTACGAGCAAGCCACTCAACTGACGCGTAGATCAGTACTAGTTTTCATTTTCCTATGGGACTTTAAGTATTGACTATATCATTTTATTTGTGAGAAGTATAGTTTAAAGTCCAACGCGTGCTTCTATTTGTGCGTTTTTAGATTCTGGTTTCTATAATCCTAGATACGGCAGTCTGAAAAAGCCGTTTTTAGCCATTTTGGGAGGCGCGAAAATCATATTTAAAACACGCGTACCGATTATTTGAGCTTATGGCGTCATACATTGACGTGTGTGTTCTTTTCGTAGACGAACCATTTTGAAGCGCGTTAAGTAGTTGCGTCAGAAAATGAACACTCGCAACTCGCTGCAACGCGTTTCATGTGCAGGTAGGGAACCCCCTAAGGTACCATTTTACGATTATTAATTAAGCCCAGGGGATCTCGCCCCGCTACGTAGATTCTCCTAGAAGCGGGTTCACTTTAAAGTGAGCACTTCTCAACACTAATAATAATAATAATAATAATAATAATAATAATAATAATAATAATACGTATTTATAGCCTCTAAAGAAGTAAAGTTTTGAGATACTAGTTTTTAGTTACATGAAAGTTTTCGTATCTAAAATAGTAAAAATGGAGTCGTAATGCTTCACAGAATACTGTAAGCAGTGCTCAGTTTACCCTGAACAGCTTATAGCACCGTTTCAGAAATGATTCTTATTACGGGATGGGATGGCAGCCCATCGCCAATCCCCAATCTGGCGGACCAGAGATGAATGAGGGAAGACATGAAATGAGACCCTACAGATGGAGCTGCGACAGAAGGCAAGGGCGAGGGCAATGGGAGTGCTCTAAGAATACCCGCTGACCGACGGTAGTGTACGTCACGTTTCCCACACTACACGCGATAGACCGGGACCAACCCTGCCGAGGATCGAGCCCGGATCGCCATGGTGGGAGGCGAGTGGTCTGACCACTCGGCCGCCGCCCCCCTTACATTTTACGATGGAAATACATAGTAATATCAGGTAGGGAGCGAATCCGGGGGCCAGGTATCACCCCGAGATGCAGACTTTCAACCTGGGAACTCGTATTCGTCCGCCTTCCAGAGAAGAGGGGGGAAATTGGAGTACCCGAGAAAATACACCGGCTAACAAAAACGCCCACGTTTCCCACCTGCAAGTAATTCTGGAACCTAGCTAGGATGAGAGTGGCATGATCACTATAACACCGCGACCCCACATAATAGTAATAATAACATAATATAGGCGGTTCGCTATAAAGTGAGAACTCAGAAAAAACCCTGCTAACGTTCTATTTTCAGCCAATTCGTATCTTTCCGCACGTAACGGTTAACGACGGGACATGTCTAACGTCACTGGACATGTCACTTGATGTTTGCACGTGTAAGATAACTTGTGCAGCCAGTATAAATCGATGCAGTTTAATAAAAAGAAGTTTATTAATTATATAAAATACAATGATGTCGATTTCGGTTGATTTTTTTCTGTGTTATTGTATTTAAATAGGAAAACACACGGAACTATATTGTGTAATTTCGCTACCAACCATACAAGCAGTAAGGGTACCATAGTTAATGTAGTAACGGCTAGTGATATTTTTCAAAGGTTAAATTTTTAGTGCTCACTTTATCCCGAATGACCTATACCAACAACAAAATTGTCTTGGATAAGTTTACCCTTGAAGTGAGGAAAACCCTCACCGGGTGACTAGCTGACGGATGATACGAACTATTACCGTACGATGGAGCGACGACAGAGTGCAAAGGCGAAAAAAAAGCGGGAGTGCCTCGAGGAAACACACCGGCCAACGTCCAGCTGGCTTCTCACGCGCCAGTGTCGGGAGAGACACCGCCAGGTATCTAACTCAGAATGTTGTGTTGGAAGGCGAGTAGTCTAACGAGGAAAGAAGAGCGCCAATCGTCCGGCTTGTTTCTTTCGCTGTCCATTTCAAGGCCTTACTCGCACCTGCCCCGACAGCAAATTGTAACAGGCTGTCGTATATTGTGGTATACTCTGTTTGGCGTAACTTCAGTGAAGTATAACAGTTATAAGGACACTAATTTTTAAGGAAATGTAGAAGTTTAATGCTACGTGAGTCGATATTTTTAGTTCTAAAATTAACCTGATTACGTCCATTCCACCGTTATGTACTGTACATTTTGTCTTGCAACGTTGCGACTTTTGTAAAGTGTTAATCCATGGAGTCATGTGTGAAGTGCAACTTACAGAGTTGACTGTTTATTGGTCTATTTTGTAAACAGTAGGAAGGCAGATTGATATGAGTGTATAATGATAGTTGGATATAAGAATTTTTTTTGTGTGTAGAAAACAGATGTAATTGTAACCATCTGCTAAATAATGTGGAATATATTATGGTATTGTTTTGTTACATATCTGTATTAGTGCAAGTCCCAAGCAAATGTTAAGAAACCCTAATTGGTGGAAAATGGCGAGAATGTTTTCTGCCAGTGCATTCTCCAAATCAGTGCAGTGTCTTGCACCTTGTAAGTTATCACTATGTAACAGTTTACCGACAAATCGAACGTCCGGTCACAGCTCACCCGAATTTGCACTGACCCAGTCAAATAGGGACTCGCCATTAAGGGTGAGTGTTAGACAACTTTATTGTGCAATTTTATGTGCGGTGAGACTGACTCACCTTTCAATATATCACTTTCAGACACAAGTTAAAACTTAACTTAAAAATTAAAAAAAAAACCCTTCGACTCACAGGATACTAAATTTCAAATCGATCAAACCAGTAGAATTGCTCACATTCACTAAAAAACTAGAAAAGAGCTGATTATTTTCCAACGGCTGAACCGATTTACTTGAATCATAGCTAAGAACATTTCGATCAAGTCATATTTCAAACAAACAAAAACCGCATCAAAATTGGTCCATTCGTTTAGGAGCTACGATGCCACAGACAGACACGCCAAACTTATAACACCCATATTCTTGCGTCGGGGGTTAAAAAATATGATCACCCAATATCATGTTTTAATTTATGTTTCGAAAAACTTTGCAGTGTGTATATGAAATGAAATATGTTTTAAATTCGCTGATGCACTGCACCGCACTGCCACAGCGGAAGGAAAAATCTAAAGTAGCATGCAGTGAAAGGTGATACAACATTAACAAAAAAAAAAAAAAAAAAAAAAAAAAATTGAGCACGACTTACTTAAAGATGATGTAATTTCTTACCTGTTCATTGAAGGTCCCTAAAGGTGGCAGCTGCAAAAGAAAGAAAAAGAAAGATATAAAATCCATTAGTCAACTGTCAACACGGAAACAAAGATCTATCAGCACACACACACACATACACAAGAGCGGTATATTTATTCACAATAAGACACCGCATCTGATAAACATGCCCATTGTTCGCACAAAGCTCTAGAATACAAACAATAACACACCATTCTCTACGACGTAACAGAAAACACTTCTTTTTGTCTCGTCTCTCGTGTTACGATTACAATTTTTTTTGTAAGCATATACCTTATTTTAAACGAATGACAGAGATAAAATTATGTTTCAGTCACGTAATTTTGTCGCGACGTAGCTCACTAAATTCATAAGCATGTTAATTGTTCCGAAGGATTTTCAAGTTAAATTTCTTAAAACTCAATTTATTTCACTTACCTAAGAGGCCAAAGAGAATTTATATTTACTGTATGGTTGTAATTTATTGGTTTGTGGACATACGCCATTGCTCATGTCTTGCTGATCAAACTTGTGTTGAATGACAAACTACAAAACACAAGTTTGAACAGCAAAACCTGAGCAATATGGCGTATGTTCACAAACCGATAAATTGTATTTGTAAACTCCCATTGCAACAAACACTTAAAAATCTCTACTGTATGATTATTACACAAATAATTACATGATAAGGTAACTCGTGGAAGATACCAAGTTGGAGAAGATGCCAGTCATACACTTATTTCCTTTTTATTATTATCTAAACTAATTTTAAGAACTTTATAGCTAATTACTGACTTACACAAATGTCCAACGGAAAAAGTATCCTATCGTAATATTTTCTTGCAAATTGATTTAAACATTACGGCTTTAAAATATCGTTAAGTGTTGCATCTTCCCCATAGTTACCTTATTCCTGATTCTTGGTAGTGTAACTAATATTGTAGCGAACTATAGGAATGCAATGTAGAGAAATAATTACTACACACAACAAACATTATAGAAATAGACACAAAAATTAATTTCAACTCTAAAATTTTTACACAAGAACTATATCCTCTGGACACTTCACACAGAAAATGGTCACTAGTCTTGTGCTGAAAAATATTATAATTCATTACAGTTCTGGAAGCCACTAAAACTATGCTATACTTCTTTTTATCACGAAACTTACTCTTTTTATCATGAAACTTACTCATGCATTTAAACCACCAATATAACTTATAGAAACATATTCTGCAATGTAAGAATAAGATTTTACATTAGCTTAGTTAATTAATTTACGGCTTGGATAAAATAGAGAGAACAGTCTCCGTTCTCTTTGGTCTTGATTGTATTAATAAATAACTTTTCCATTTGGGTGAGGCCGTTGTACCTCTTACTTGTAGTTAAGGTGAGAAGCCACACTAGGGAACCGAAACGCAACAACAGATTCCTGAAATGGATGAAAAATAAGTCGCTGCATAAAGAGTAGCAGCGTGTACCTCCGTCCTCCAATTTATCCTCGTACTACATTTCTCAATGCAAGGTTAGTTGTATTACATGTCGGGAAGATCAATGTTTAATGTTTGGCACCGGGAAAATTCTTGCCGCTTGAGTGCTGGTATTGGTAAGAGGTGTAAACTCACCTACCACGTGAATTTTAAGTTTCACATGAAGTTGAACTGTAAAGAAATAATTGGTTTTCTTTTCACTTTAAAATTAAATTAAATGACTCCTCTATTTTGCCAAGTCTACTAAAATTCAATTTTACTGTGGTCTTGTGTTTTATTAGGCCGGTTAACGTAAATAGCGGCAGAATTGTTCCCTGTGCCAAACTCTCCCGTAAAAACACATTTTCTTTCTAATGTATAGCAGAATTAACCTTGCTCAATGTAAGAAAAACGGGTGTTCTGAACGATTGTTCCTGGAGTAGTGATACAATTTTACAACACAAATGATTTTGCCACAAGCTGATCAACGAAGCATTCTGTTTGGCAAATTTCCTGGAAATATCACATGGATTTTATAGTTAAGAATTGTTTCCAGCGACTGTATTCAATAACCTACTCCGACATGCATTTTCTGCTGCTAATCATTCGTATACTTGGTTCACATTACTAGAGTAAATTACAACAGTTTCGACGGCACTCGTTACTTGTGTGCTTCACATATATTACGCAATGTCATTCAACTTTTTGGTATTGAACCTGGGAGGCCAATTTCACCTCATATACAGAATATCCCAAAAGTCCCTACACACCTGGAAAACATTAAAATGTTTACATGGAGTAAGTTCAGTGAAGGGTTTATTACTAAGTATTTATTCGTACTAATGAATGTAAAACATAAATAGGGGCTGAGCTTCATAGTGTTGTTAGTCACAATTATTTAGTAGTGTCTGTTATATTAATATTATTCCACATTTTCTAAACTGTAAAAATATTTCACTCTTAACTGAATTCCTGCATTCTGTTTGAGTATTGCAAGAATGTATTGCATTTTGCATGAGATTACGAGGAAATAACTTTAACTGAATTACTGCACTATACATTTAAGCCCCTCAAATATAGACATCAATCACGCCGATGTGAGCACCATTGTTCTCGGCAAGCAGAATGATACAGCGCCAGCTGCGATGGTTCAATCTTCTCTGTAAAACGTGAGATGTGATGCTGAGGAATGTAGCACGAACAGCATCTTTAAGTTAGTCTGTGGTTTCATGTCTTTGCTTGCTGTTTGACAAATCTCCATGGTGCATTGTCACAAGTCGTCAAACATGGGCTTTGAGGTGGCCACGGTAGTGGTGTGTGTGTGTTGCAGCGTATCCTCACCCAATCTAGGTGCCCCAACCTGCTGGAACGAATGACCATCTCCAGTACTACGATTATGATGTGAAACAAACCATCCGCAAAGCATGTCCATTTAACTTACAACTTCTTTGCTTCACTGAGCCATTACATAAATATGGTCCAGTCAGGTGTTTGGCAGAAACCGCTGTCTAGATCATAACATGGGGTGGGTTGTTCTTTACAAAAGTCTGAACACAACATTTCGATCGTGCACACTGTGCTAAATTTCACATTCGTCAATAAATAAAACCTTGTTTCGCGAAGGCAACGTGAGGAATGTTGTCAGCAAATTCTCGCATGCTTGCCTCCTGTCAATATCTTGATCAGTTAACGCATCGACAAATGGTGGTCGCTAGACGTAGATCTAGATCTTCCCGCGTATGCCTGTGTAAGCTTGATCTTGTCACTCCTAGTTCACGTGAACGTTTCCACACCGAGGTGACGATTTCCTCACTCCTATTGAATCAAATGTTTGGCCGACCGGCTCGTGGGGACTCTTTTACGTTCTTTGTTGCAAATATTTTTCTTTCTCATTCAAGAACTGTCGCTTCTGTTAGCCGTGCTTCGCCGGAATCCGTTCTGAACGCGTGCGTGCTCACGTGTTCTTATTTTACGTTTGGTTGCGTGATTTGCGTAGTGTTTCGTGTGTAACGTTTCTATTAAACAACTTGATTACTTAATGCTCAATTAATGTGCCCCTTAAATGCTATGAAACCAGACGGTGCAAGCACAGTGAAAGAAATTCTGTGACAAGGGCGGAGCAGGAACGCCCTTAATCTGCTAAAAGGGGAAAAGTTTATACTCACTCCAGTGATCAGTACGCTGCTTGATAAGGCGAACCGACACAAACACGGAAACTCCAGGCATTCAGGCGTATTGTGGAATAAGCATTTCTCATTTGGTGTTCATCCCTTTCCTCTAATTCCTACTCACTCCACTATTTTCCCTCTCGCGTTATCAGTATATCTGTATTCAATGTTGTATGTACGTATGCTAGCAACATTCCCAGTATTATTTCACGACCGACCATATACATGGAAAGTATTGCTGGTTCAATTAACTACACAAACGGCAACAAAAAAATACGCTGGTTTTTTTACGAGTTCTGTTAATTTCACGATTGTTAAGGGATATTTGTGCAAAATAGTGCAAAGATTTACAGTAAAGACACAGACAATAAAATTGACTCAAAACCCATAACGCATGGATGTTATGCTCCCTTTTCTTCAACTCCCCACACCGCAACTCTTGCATTATCAGCGAATGAGGTTAGCTTTATTTCCTGCTGTTGCATAAGATTTTCTATTGCACAAATGGCTAGAAACGACAAGCGCAATTCGCATCTACTTCTGCAGACCATTAATGCTGTTGTTTAGTTATGAGTATCGAGATCTGTCAAACGCCTTTAAACTACGCCAAATAGAGTCCGTTAACAACATTTACGAGTTAAGTATTTAGCAGCGTTGGAATGAAGGACAACGAAATCGGAAAATCCCTGGAAAAACCCGCAGGCCACCGGAAACTAATTTTTTGTGAAACTGGTTGCTAAAAAAATATTTCGTTACTTTAAACAATTATTTGAAAATGAACAGGAAATTACTTGTAAATATATAAACGTGTTGGTAAAAACACAGTCATATTTGTAAATTTTCAAGTATTTCCTGTAAATTTGACAGTATTTCTCGTAATTTTAGAAACTTATTTACATATATTTATACACAATAATCCTGCAAAAGAACACTTTTACTGTACGGGAATTGAAACAGGTTATCCTCAACGGGAAGCAAGTGAAAAACATTTAAGAGTATTCCTGAAATGCTCCCCAGCACTAAATTAAATTTTTGTCTAGTTACAGATTTCGGCTGTGGCCGTTATCTTTTCCCTTTCTCAGGCGTTACTCCTACTTATATAATAAGCTGTTCGAGGGTACACAAAACACCCCAACAAATAAATATGAAAAAAGTTGGAAGTGGGACAGGAAACCATTTGGATGTTAGGGAGGGGGAGGGGAGGAAACATAGTCTATGCAACCCCCAGGATCGCAAATAACAAATAGTACCTCATAGTAAATAACGCTCGGTAATCTCAAAACTAGCCGTAAGTTTAACTAAATGTGGAATGTTTTCCATCAATCGCAAATAAAAACTATTTCACAAAATTGTGAGCTAACGAGTTCAAAAAATACAAAACGCAAATGACCAAGTTACTTAATATACTCAAACTATGACAAAATTGTAATTTTAATAAAGTTAAGTAGGGCTGAAAAAATAAAACCATTGTAAGTTCATACACGTGAAAACATTCTTAAATTATGATTTCGGATATAACTGCGAAATTTTTTGTTTAAGTTTTATGTAAATGTACAGGGCCCGTCGTGTGAAATTTCTGACGTCAGCACACAGTAAATTTAAGGAACACAGTTAACACAAAATCTGTACTGTCAATAGAAAAATAATTGTACCACAACGAAGAATATTACCGCTCATTAAAATTGTCAAAATTTTAAAAATATGTATGTGAACAAGTGTAATAAATGTTTATGAGCAGAGTGTACAATACGAAGCAAAATAAAATCCGGTGGCCCGTCATATATTACAAAAAATTTTGTTCTTTTAGAAAAAAAAATGTAAAACTGGTTGACAAAATTTTTGTCACTTCTAACAAAAGCTGTAAAATGTATATGACATTTGTTGAAACATACGAAAGTTAGTAAACAAACGTTTCTTTTTGTATGCATACACAAATGTATATAAATACACAGACATGTATGCACATTTCCTACAACTTTCTGGAAATTTTAAAATAATATTTGTACCTAAAGACTTTTTCTTTCAGTTATGCATAAGTAGGCTCGAAAACATAGAGGTTAGTTCTTCTGAGAGCGGCAACCTATGCTGTATGCTTACTGTTTATGTTTTCAGTTGAGTACTCAGCTTTAGCACAGAATGCTACTTATTTATTCGGTGGCTTTAGTTTACTTGCAAAGCCCTCGATGTCGTCCTGAAAGTGAAGAAAAAATGGGCGTAATTTTTAACACTTTTTAAAAGCTTCGCCTCTATGTGTGTACGTATATAAATGAATGGATGTACGGCATATCATCAATTACAATGGAATCTTTCAATTCAATTTTCACCCATGTTCAGACATTCAAGTTACTTGAATTTTTGCTCACATATTAAAAATCGATAATAGTAGAATAATTTCATTGCTATGACATCTCGCTGCCCTCGCTGCGACAGGAACCATGGTTTTAAAATTAAAATCTTTCAAGCAAACCATTTTGAAATAAAATATTACTAATAAAAATAAATAATAAAATTACAGTTTAAACAACAACTTCTGCAGCCATACAAACAAAAAATTTTAAAATAATTTTTAAATACAAGGATTTTGTTCAGTGATATGATGTTCCACAATACGGTTTATTAATTTTTGGATATGTTTAAAATAAGAACAATGTCGTTGACCAACAAATCATTTTAAATACAAAAAACGCTGGGTGCTCTTCTTACTTTTCATAATGACTCCACTTTTACGAATAACAAACGATAAAATATATAAGTTAACTGATATCAAGTACCCCATGCTCTTTGTCTTAATTTTGAAGCACGCAATTAATCAGGATATTCACTTCATTGAAAAATACTGCATTTCAGAGGATGTGATATGTGTATAACAATATACTTTCCGACAAACCTATGATTTCGGTAGAATACAAATTTTTACTACGTTTTTTACAAAGAAAATTCTAGTAGCTTTACAAATAAAAAAAATTACAAGGACATTTTTGTAGATTTGGAAAAATTTGAAGGGGGAAAAATCACATAGAAATATTTGGTAATTTTTACAAAAAAAAAATTGCAACAGTGGGTCATGACTTACGATATCAAAGATAATACTTTAACCAGAGAAAACAATTTCTGCTTAGTATTATTAGGAGACATGTAACTTCAAAACAATGGCTGTTTCCGAATTCATAGGATTAATCCTCGGATCCTTGAATCCTAGCAGCCTTCACAGCAATGCATCCTTTGCGGCGAGGGTGCACTTGTGTATAAACATACCTTCTGAATTTCTAATTCAAACAAATGACTGTCGCAAGGGCGTAAGGATGCTTGCCTCGCATCCTTGAGCCAAGGATGTGTGGAAGGGTGCATCTTGGATCCTCGGTAGAATTCGGACACGATGGCCGCATCCTTCATGATGCACTTTTCAAGGATGCGATGAAACCGAACAAGTTTAAATTGTTTAAAAGAAACTGTTATTTTTTACTTTCATATTGCGGTACGTTAAGACATCTTCAAATTTAACATAATCATGTAACATTTTATTATCAGTCCAGTTGTTAAAATAATGTTTATGTTTGTACATTAACTGCGGGCGTGAGGGACATTTTTTTTTTAACTTCGAGGCCCGGGATATATTTACCCTTCCCCTCCCCTGGTTGACGGTCCTGTGATTAACGACTAATTTTTTAATACGACCGCACACGTCAATTTGACGTTATTGAGACAAGGATGGTCCGAGGCGCTAACTTTTTGAACCGTTCCGCTGCACTAACGTGCAGTGATCCGCGAGCGACACTCACCCATCTAGCGTACGCCTTGAGAACTAATAACTGCATGTGAAACTCTAGATCCAGCAATACGCGCAGTGTCAGGATCTAGGTACTCTCTCCACGTTTTCTGTGCTGCTATCTACTGTTTTATCTTTTTATGTAATTTTAAGCGTTTAATTTCTTGAGATAGTTAACATAAAATTCGTACAACCTTTTACGCATAAAAAAAGTTCATTTATTTATTTTCAATTTCCATATAAATAAATTTATATAACCCTAAAATACTTTGATATTCTTTCTTAGACAATATTAGGTATTAATTTGTAAAAACTATGTTACCAATTTTTTTTCTATCTTCACAATTACAAAAATAGACATAACAGACATTTTATTAGATTTCGTATTTATTTTCGCTGTGAATAAACGAGATGGCCAGTAGCATTTGCGCAATGAATCATGGGTATAAATCCTCGTTTTTGTACAAACAATGACAGAAAAATGTGTGTTGAACAATTTGTATCCATTAAATTAATACTAATAACACACTCTTGAGTCCACAAATTACTTTCTTTTTCACATGCGGCAATTGCCTCAGTTCGTAATTACCTATTTTATTGATCATATTGAGTAATAAACAACGATTCAGCTAACTTACTCATGTCACCGTTAACAAGAGAATATACTCGTTGCATCTGCATTATAAAAATACACAATTATACAAATTGGGATTTAATTTCTAACAGGTGAAGCAGATTTGTTTGTTTGTTGACACCGCTTATTAATTTCAACGCCGTCTAAAAATTAATACAACGAATTATCTTCAATCAATATTCTAAGCATCCATTTAATGAGAATGTCATCTTGCTATGTTTGTTTGTAATGGCAAGTTATTTATTAATGCTTAACTCTTTATTTACATGGTAAAAATTGCCATATAACAAATGTCCTGCAATTAATAATGCAATGTGTAAGCTATAGAAAAATTACGTAATCTAAATGATATCCATACAAATTCCTCGCTGGCAGCACAATTATGTGGTTAATAATATAAAATAACTCGAACTGGATCACTTGTTAATTAGCATCATTCGTTTCACTGAACTTGATGTAACACTTCTTAAAATTCTTGTACAAATCGAAGCGTGGGAACAGCGTAGCGATAAGAGCCAGTGCCCCACGCTTGACGAGAAGCATATCGCCTCTATTCGCAGTGCGTCAAACTGGCGTTAAAGGTTTTCGTTGTAGTCCTTGCCTGGTAGTTTTGCAGTGATTTCGAAAATAATTTTTCCAAAATGAACTAATATCTCTATCACAAAATCGCTACATTGTTTTGTCACTAATACATCAAAGTTTCTATCTGAATTTTTCCGTTGCAATGAACACAGCGGATTTTTAGATTCTTGCACCCAAAGTATCACATATTTTAGCATGAAAATGAGCCAAAATGGCACAAAATATTTTTTTACTAGCAAACGACTCATTTTTTTTAAAGCCTACGTATAATTGTGCATAGTATGACTTCACACGCTCTCAATTTTTTTCAACCCATTTGGTTGAAAACTTTTTGAGTTTTTTGCACCAACGTGAAAAAAACTACCGGGCATGGCCTTAAGCGGTGACCACAATATTTTATTTCTGAATAGTAAAAAGTAAAGATCAACGCATGCTTCTCACTTTGCACTTTACGAATTCAGGTAATATTTTCGGAGTTACAGCAGTCTATAATAATAATAATAATAATAAAAACAGTTTTTAGCCATTTTGAAAAGCCCGAAAATCATGTTTCTAACAAGCGTGCTGAATTTTTTAAAACATAGAAGCATAGTTTCAAGTGTGTGTTGTTTTCGTAGATAAACATAATATGAATAAGTTAAGCGGTTTCGCGTAAAAAAGAATACGCTTGACACGCTGCAACACCGTCCATGCGCCAGTCGAAGGCTGCTTTTAACCTAGAACTGTACCTTTATCAAACAAAGCATCTACTCACCTCAAAAATATTAATACACGCACCCACAATACCTAACCAATCAGAGGTAATATCAATAAACTACACTAGCCATTTTCATTACAAAAATAATTTTTCTTCCAATCGTTCTAGGTTAGTACTGCATTTCACCTCACAGTAATCTCAACAATGGAGAAAAACTAAGCATGAAACCACTTCAGAGTATAAACTATGTTCTCCTTTAAATATGGCCCTAAGTGATTTTGGTACGTTATTTATTATTTACTCAAAAGTGGCAACATAAACCTTTTGGTACGCACGCCTGTAGCCCGATAACATGTAGCAATAACCTGCATTGAATGCATACGAAATATACAAGCTGTGGATGAATTCTACTGACAAAGCACACGAGCTGATTCCTGAGTAAATATTAAGCATAAAATATAGAAACCATTTTGTGTCTAAACTTAATACTAAGAAAGAAATATGCCTTTGAAGTTAGATTTTTGAAACTGTATTTTTCCAAAAATATGGGAAAATAAATTGCTTGGAAGGACAATTATACGAACATCTGTTTATGTTGTTAGGTTCTTCTAATCTACAGCAAATTCTTGGAAATATATTCTACCCTTTTGAAAATAACAGGAGTGGCCACCCTATACTTCCATACAACTTCTGCAGTGTCAGATAATTCAAACAATTCACAAAGGTTTATTGAGTTATGTGACTCGTGTAACAAAAATGATCCTCTTGTTGCTATTGTCTAGGACCTATCGTTTTCGTTCACAAAACCTAAGAGTATATGCAACACTGCGTACATATGTGCTTTGTTGTTGTCAGCGCACAGGCGACGGTAGACATTCACTATAAACAACGCGTGGGAATATCCCGTTTCAAAATTGGAACATCAAAGTCTTATTTCTTCGTTAATATTAAGTTAAGACACAAATGGTCTCTATATGTTGTGCTTATTATTTACTCAGGAATCACTTCCCGTGGTTTGGCGGTCGAATTTAGCCCCACAATATAATCAAATTACGTGTTCTAATATTATTCTGAACGCTAGATATTTACTAGATGCAGACATTGTTGTAAGATTCAATAGAATAGGTTTCAGGATATAATTCCTGCGTACTATTCTACGATAACAAGAGTAATCAACAGCGAACGTTGGTACCATAAAGAAATTCATTATTTTATACTCAAGCTCATTCATATTGATGCTAAACGATATGAGCTACATCAAGCCAACTTTGGAATAAATACGGGAAATATTTTTGTATTGTTAAAAATATGTGAAAATGAGTATATTTTTGCATTACTTTGAGTTGTGGCAATTACTGATTCAAAACTAACTTTTGTCAAACACAATCGTAAAATGCATTGACGCATTAACTTTCAGTTCCTGTACTTTTGATTTCATTAGTTTTTTTATTACGATTTCACACCGCAACGGACATTTTGTGACTTGTTGACTGACTACGCAAAAACTATGGGACATAATTTTTTTATTTGGGAAAATGACATGTTATCTGACGTGTAAAAATTGAACAGCGTTTAACACAAACACACAAAAAAATAATAATAGTAATCTGTACGTGTCTAAAGCTCTTAGGGCTCACTCTACCTCGTTTACTGCAACTAAATGTTACGTAGAGTATTTTCGGTTTGGAAGTGACGACTTTAAAACAAAAATAATTTATTTTATAATATATTTTAACATTTGTTTCCCATTTAATATCCGTAGTTATGAAAGCCTAGTAGTCAGAGTCCTTAAGGGTGTTCAAGCGGGAAAAAACCATACTATTATATTTTCATAAAACAGTGATAGTTTGTAGACGTTACTTGGGACTTGGGAGTACAATTTCCTCTTACAAAAAAAATTATCTCAGCCAGTTTTCCCATAAGGGTATTTCTAAGTGAAAATTTGCTTGTTTTTAGTTCATACACCATCCGAAAACGAATTAACATAATGAAACGAAATAATTCACAGTGAAAGTACATGTCACTGGCTAGGTCTTGAAGTACGTATATAAAAAAAACAATTCAAACAATGTTTTGTATTTATAAAAAAATTCTGAAATCTAAAATGTTTTTGCTACTTTTAGGAATTTTTTTACATACAAAAAATTTTTTATTGAATTTTTATATAATGCTCTAGCCCGTGACATTTACTTTCACTGTGAATTTTTTTGCTTCGTTATTTTGGTTGGTTTTCAGGAGATGTACGAACTAAAAACATGCAAACTTTGACTTTAAAATGCCATTTTGGGAAAACTGGCTGAGCTAAAATATTTTTTTTTGTTAGAGGGAAATGTACTCCCGAGTAACGTCTGCAAAACTAAGACTGTTTCATACAAATATAAAATTATGATTTTTCCCCATTGTAACACATTTAAGCAGCTTCTTTGCGCAAACAGGTTCACCGAAAAATAGTGATACAATTTTTCAAAAATCATAATTTCGAAACTTTTTGACCGATTGGGTTGGTTCTCGCTTTAAAATAAACAGAGAGAATCAAAGTTTAGTTCATCTTAAGACGTTTCTGTGTGTGCTCCATTTGTAGCATTGCAAATGTCCAGGCGATTATGATATTCGATCTCCAGCCACGTATTCTGGAGCATTGTTAGCATTACTGTGTCGACGGCCATTGTAATTCGCTGTAATTTTAATAAAGTTTGGGCTGACATAAATGCTACAAATCTCGTATCTTCTCTCTTTGCTTCAAAAGAATAAATCGAGTGAAGACAGATCAGGGCTTCTAGGTGGCCAAAGAATATCTCCGCCTGAATTGTCGTTGCGTAAACTTAAAATAAATTAATTAAAAATTTGGAGTAGTTGAGAAGAGCACTATTTGGTCTGTCTCACGACGATGTATTATTTTCTTTGTCGCAAGCCAAAATGTTTAGTTATGATAAATAACCTATTGACATCCGGGATATTATTCGAGTGTCGGCTGACAGCTGGGGCCTAAATTCAAAAGACTGTCTCAACGTTTAAATGCTCGAAAAATAATAAATAATAAGTCGTCTAAGAAATTACTCAAGCCTTTGTTTGCTGTCTATAGCATGAAGATTTTTCCTTTTAATTTTTTTTTACAGAAAATCACTAACAGAAAAAGGGTTAGCCTATTGCACGGGATTAATTTGGCTTATGTATATACAGACACACACACGCATGATATACCTACTACATAGACACAGCAAACACAAGCGCACACACATGCACAAACGCACACAGCCACACGAGACGCACACAGAAACACACACAAACTCAAATATGCACATAGACACAAAAATACACCAAATCAAACCCACCAACTACACCAGCACCTAAAATCTGGGTGTCATTATGTTTACTTCACTCGATAATAAATGAATGGCCTAATTAATGTTCGTCAAAGAAACTTCTAAAACGTTATTTGTTGTGTTTATCGAGTTGAATTAAGTCGACCTTGTAAATAAAAAAAATCGAAAAACATTAACTGCGAGTAGGCCGAGTAGAGTAGTACTATATTACTTGGGTTGTATGTGACTAAAGTTTAAAAGAGTCCTAAAAATGTTTTTTTTTCATTTATATAACAGCGTTATTTTGTATACAGGTTACAATAAAATTATATCAACATATGAAGACACTTAAGATAAGCATTGCATTACACGGAATAGTAGGGACTAAGTTTATTTTAAAAGTAAAAAAAAAATGTAAAACTAGCCTATTTAAATGATTGACAAGCACTTATCAAGAGAATCGCCAATGGTGGTGTCAAATCACCTACCCACCCGTTTTTAATTACAGACTAACTCTAGATATATTTAAATTAACCACCCATAAAATACGCAGTGTCCTGCTGGAATACGATAATATTCGTAACATAACAAGCTAATTACTTTTTCAATTAAGAAACACTGGGATTCACTCATTAAAATTCAAGATGCGAAAACTTAAGGGTCATTCGCCCCTGGCCTAATTACTAGGGACCCTGGATTTCGCGATAAGAATTTTGCCCCACTTTGAGATTCAGTGCCATACGTGCACATCTGCAGTTTTGCTTTGTGGTAAGTGATTGGATACTTTAACTCTCTCGAGCCTTGGGATTCTACCGGCAAATCACAGCCGTGAGGTGTTGCAGAGACTTTATTGTATTTGGCTCAGACAAATAATATACGGCTCTTCATATAGACACGCTGCCAATAATCACGAAGCAAAACTGCAGATGTGCACGTAAGGCACTGAAACAAACTGGGGCAAAATTCTTTTCGCGAAAAACCAGGGTCCCTACTAATTATGTATCACCAGAATACTTCCAGTATGATTAGTTAAGAATTACTGTTCTCAGTAGCCGCTTAGAAATGTTACAAATAGAGATGATCGTATATCTCGAAAATTGTGTGTGCCAACATGCTCTTGTATTCTCCTGCATTTTCTTGCAACATGCATGATTGGGTGATAATACGACTGACATTATCTGTCTGCGGATATGAAACATATAGAGCCACTGATTTTTGGTGAATAACCGGCATAAAGAGCCAATTATTATCGGTGCATAACCGGCATATAGAGCCACTGATTATCGGTGAATAACCGGCACATAGAGCCACTGATTATCGGTGAATAACCGGCACATAGAGCCACTGATTATCAGTGGATAACCGGCATATAGAGCCAAAAATTATCAATGGATAACCAACATACAGAGCCACTGATTATCGATGGATAACCGGCATATAGAGCCACTGATTATCGGTGGCATATAGAGCCACTGATCATCGGTGGATAACCGGCATATAGAGCCACTGATCATCGGTGGACAACCGGCATATAGAGCCACTGATCATCGATGGCATATAGAGCCACTGATCATCGGTGGACAACCGGCGTATAGAGCCACTGATTATCGGTGGATAACCGGCGTATAGAGCCACTGATTATCGGTGCATAACCGGCGTATAGACCCACTGATTTTCGGTCGATAACCGGCATATAGACCCATTGTTCGTCGGTGGATAGCTTGCATATATAGCCACTGATCATCTGTGGATAACCGGCATATAGAGCCCCTGATCATCGGTGGATAACCGGCATATAGAGCCACTGATCATCGGTGGATGACTGACATATAGAGTCACTGTCATCAGTGGATAACCGACATGTAGAGCCACTGATCATCAGTGGATAGCCGGCATATAGAGCCACTGATCATCGGTGGATAACCGGTATACACAGCCACTGATCATCAGTGGATAACCGGCGTATAGACCCATTGATCATCGGTGGATAACCGGCATATACAGCCACTGATCATCAGTGGATAACTGATATATAGAGCCACTGATCATCGATGGATAGCCG
>PNEQ01007155.1:25506-67682 GCA_003012365.1 Medauroidea extradentata | reverse complement strand
AAAAGTGCAGGTTGTGAAGAGAGAAGTTTAATACTGTATCATATTCAGAACATTTTCACTGACTTTCTACTCTCTTAGGGTCATTTTCCCTGACTCACAGGGTTTCAAAACATGTTTCCCTGACTTTCCCTGACCACATTAATTTTCCCTGACTTTCACTGACTTTCCCTGACTTTCCAGGTCTGTGGGAACCCTGACTAAGAAATTTTCTGAAAAGAAAATAAATCTTTTTTACAGAAACGACTACACAAGTAATAAATTAATTACAAAATAATTTATTTAAGTATTTTTCTGCAAACTATGGGTGAAACAGTAATTAATTACACGCGCTTCTAGCTGCATGTAACATTATGTTTTACAACCAGGAAAAACAATGGAATTAGAATAGTTTAAATAAAATCCAGATGATTTTTCAATCGGTGATTTAGTATACTTGTTAATGAATATTTTGAGAGATGAAACGACTAGCCTGACCTTGATTGCTGATAGGTGTAATTCGCTACTACTCGTGTATTTTGAAATACTTACTGTTAGAGCCCTCCACCACCTACATAGTTTTGACACTAACGGCTAGCGATAATACATGTATTACACATACACGTTACAAAAATAATACTATTTGCGATACACAATTGTAAAGCCTATTTAAACGAAACTTCAGGACTTTTTAAAGGGTCGAAAACTGTTAAATGGAAATGTTTCGCTCCCAGCAGTGTAAAATTGAAAAGCAACTATGGAGTTAGGCACTTAAAACAACACCCTTAGGCATACCGTATTAGCAAAAATCTACAGACACACGAAGGTAAGGTAAGTGGGCATGACGTCTCGTCGACAGAGAGGTCGTTAGAGACAGTACAACACAATACAATGACAGGCGCTGGGAGAAGAAACGAACATGGCCTTTGTTAAGGGACCATCCCAGCATTCGCCTGAACCACGGTCGTAGAAGAATAGGTCTGGACACTCGCCTGGAAACTTGACCTCCTTGTTGTTTGGCTGTAGTTCACCAAGTTACCGAAATGTTGTATTTTGTTAGCGCTTCAGTTAGGGCGGTCGGACTCAAAACTCCGCCAACTGCCTTTCCACTAAGATAAACAATTTATCAAAATGTATTTTTTTTATCAATTTTTTAACTACTTCCTTCGCTCGTAAATTTAAGAAAAGGCTTCAGCAATCTTTATTTACTTTATAAATTTAACAATGGAAAAAAGTGGGCGGAGTTTGAGTCGGACCGCCCGGAATACATCGCCTAAAAGTACGACATTCTCGGTAACTTGATGAACTACAGCCAAACAACAAGGGGGTCAAGCGAAATACACTGGTAGATTGGCGAGTGTCCAGACCTGTTCTTCCACGACCGTGGCCTGGAGTGATTTCGGGAAACCATGGAAAACAGAAATCAGGATGGCCGGAGCTGGAGATCGAACTAGGGTCCTCCGGAATGCGAGTCCAACGTGTTACCGTTGCGCTACCTTACAGAAGACGAAGCTAGGTAGAATTCGTGTCAATGGAAGCATCAACAAATGTATAGTTTAAAACGTAGCTATTTGTTTGTATAGGAATATTTAATATCGTGCACATTAGCATTCATAAGAAACACGAATAGTTACAAAAAGCAAAAAAAAAAAAAAAAAAAAAGTGCCACAATTTTTTTTTAAAATCATGTTGAGTTAGAATATTATGTGAATACTATAAAGTTTTTAACTTTTTTTTAACTTACTGAACCCTGGTATTAATCACTATCTACCGTCTCATGGCAAAATACAATTCTCAAAGTAAAACCTTAGCAATTATTTCACAAGCACAACGATAATAATTTTATCCTATGAGTTATAATATGAAATTATTTTGGTCGTACGTAAAAACAGGAAGGAAAAAACAAGTCAATTAAACGTTAATTTGCAAAATGTAATTTGTGCACATTCTGTACGTAAGAGAATAAATAATGCTCTCTCCCAAAATCAACAGTTCAGAGGAGTAGTATATCTCCTTTGTCATCCGATTAGACATCGCAAACAATAACAGTGATGTGAGTCATGACTCGTTAATCGGCTTCCTGGTATATGTTATTATCGTTAGTCGTACGTCACCGCAAGATAAACACAACTCTTCAGCAGAGTCTCTACCGACTAGTAGCATGGTTTGTGCCCTAACGTTACACGCTTCATATTCGCTTCATATTACTGCATCTTGCTTTGGCGCATCAAATCAAATATAAAAAAAAAGTAGAACTTTTAAGAGTTCTTTAGATCTTAACTATTTTTTTTCCCCGCTTGAGGCACGGAAACGCGGGAAGACGATAAGTCGACTCCAGTAGCCTTATACGTGCGTTCAACTCCACTTCGCCTCTAAGCGCAGAGTACTAAGTAACCGAACACGCAGTTTTTTTTAATGGGGTACTAAGCGGTGACCCTATTATTTTATTTGTGGAAAATATGTATTAAAGTCCTAAGCATGTCTCTTAAATTTTGTTTTACGATTACGGCTAGTATTTTTCCAGCTACAGCAATCTCATAAAGCCACTTTTATCAATTTTGAGGAGCTAACAATGTTTTAATAAGCAGATGATATTTTTAAAACGATAGAGACATATCTCCAAGTGTGTCTTATTTTTGTAGACAAACGTATTGGAAACAGATTTAACAATCATACTTGAAAAAAAAAAAAACACTTTTCATTCCACGTTACAGTACGGCTCACGCACCAGGTTCATCTTACTCTTACGATTCTGCTATACCCCTGATGTACAAATTACTGGTTTTTTAATTGCAATTTTTTGGAGCATAAATAACAATTTTTTATGTATAACCAATTTAATGTGTACATACTTTAAACATTTTGCGCTGAATTTGCTTTGCGCGTTAGATTCAAAGTGTAAAAATTGTGGAGAAAAAATAGTGTACTATTTTTTTCTGTTATTGTTTACGAATTGCATTTTACAAGTTCTGTACATTTAGCGCAAATACATCAAAGAACATATACATAAAACTGATTCTACCTGAACACATTATATATTTATACTGTGAGCTAATATTACGACTTGAAAACCCAGAACTGGTAATCAAGGGTATAGTGGAATCTTAAGGTTGCCGCCTGATGAAGGGTATGTTTGTGTGTGTGAGGCGAAAATCGACGAGGCGCTACGAGCGATGTCGGCCGGCACATCTATTGTGATATCTCATCTACACCCAGAGTTGTGAACGCGCGCGGTGTTTTCGCCATAACGTTTGGGACTTCAAGCGGTGACCCTATTATTTTTATTGAACGTGTCACTGTAGCAAAGTCCAATGAACTTGTAGACCTCAGTTTTGAACAAATCCGTTACATATATCTCGAGGAACAACCGCGTGAAAAAGTCAATTTTAGCCAAGTTTGAGGGCTTTAAAATAATGCTTCCAATGTGCGTGATGTCTTGAAAGTCACATTCACAAGTAGTCCGAGGTGTGTTTTCTGTTCGTAAATAAGCATTGTGGATGCACGTTTACTGGTCTCTGAGAAAAAACGTAACTCCGAACACACCTGCATGAAAACTCTCCGTCTCCTAGGCTACTTTGTTATATATACAACTGGCCACTCACTCGGGCAAGAGTCAATCAACATGAAGCTGAAGACATGGTGTACACAGGACTTTGCAGTCTAACCAACATATAGCTGAATCCGCGAAATTTCCGTGTCTCTGATGATGGTTTATCGCGGGAAAACGTACGTTGACTGGCTTTCGCCTGTACGTAGAGCTGTTACCCTGTTTGACTAAACCAATAACAATCTCGCTATTGTAATATTTGATGTCTATTATTGGTCTGCAGACAGCTACGTTGTGTCAGACGTATATCACCAACCCATAGATGTCACAAGAAACTACAATGATTTCAAGGGTATGTTGGCACAAAAAATGTTCGCGATATACCATCATCTCTGCACATACTATAGTCGGATCGGCCTAGGAACTGACATGGCTCCTAGAGCAGACAGAGAGACAGCATGTTGCGCGAAGGAAGTAACCAACCGGTGGAAACTTGGCGTCCGGCGGGACGACAGGTAAATGCGGCGTTGCCACGTGATGTGTCGTGTCTGCGACGCAGAGTGATAATACGCAATGACCGAACGTATCACTTTTTGAAAAAGGAAGGTTTTGTGGCAGCAAATTGGTAACTCGTGTACGCCAGTATTTCAAGCGCATAAAACCAGGAGCAGTTGTTATCCGTTCAGCAAGCAGTGAATAGAACATCAGCAGCACTTGGAATTGCAAGGGCAAAAGTAATATGAATCTCCAAAACAAAGAAGTATTACCATAATAATGCACGACGTTAATAATGTTGTAACTGTTGCTTTTCCATGCATGACGTACATTATTGTACAATATGCCATGCAATTAATAATATGTAAAGGTACATATTTTTCCTCTGTGAACTACGAGAAAACTTGCACATTTATACTGTGGTTATTAATTCATGTAATGCAGCCTAAGAACAATAACTGCTGAGGGTAAATCCATACATTTATATGTTTAAGATCGCACTACCTTTAGTCACGACAACGCCGCCTGTTTACTCGCCTCGACCCCATTTACCAATAGTTTCTCTTCTCAGCGGGAAGTGGCTTGCCATTGGCAGGTCTTGCAGAGCAGAGCAAAGTCCTTTCCTAAAACGGCCGTACTATACTTACACATAATGGTATATCGCGAAAATTTATTGTGCCAGCATGCCCTTGAAAACACTGTAGTTTCTTGTGACATGTTCGATTGGATGATATACGTCTGACACAACGTACCTGTCTACAGACCAATAATATGCATTAAATATTACAATAGTGGAATTCTTATTGACTCAGCAAAATAGAGCAACAGCCCTATATACAAGCGAAAGCCAGTAATCTTTCCATAAAACAAACGGACGTTGAAACTCAGCAAATAGTCAAGTTTTCCAGCGATAAACCATCATATCTAATGATGGTACATTGCGAAATTCTGTTGTACCAACATTCCCTTGAAAACACTGTAGATACTTGTGACATGTATTGTTGGATGATGTACGTCTGACACAACAAAGCTGTCTGCAGATCAATAACAGGCATCAAATATTATAGTAACGGGATTCTTATTGGCTCAGTCAAATATAGGACAACAGCTCCACGTACAAGTGAAAGCTAATATTCTTCGGGTAAGTTGAACATGAGTTGAAATCTAGCAAACAGTCAAGTTTTCCCGCGATAAACCATCATCTGTAGCTATAATGGTCATCAGCAGAGTGTGATACGTCAATCACCGACCATTAACGGCGAGCTGAGGTGGGAAGTTTAAATGAGCTCGACCTCATGAGTGACACGCGCAGGTTAACGCCCGACTCTGGCAGCGACCTTGGAAGACGGGGCTGACAGTCTGCAGTGCACTCCACGAACGAGCTTGTCGAGGATGCTGAAGGGCGGGCTAGAGTGTTTCCTCCCTCCTCCCCCCTCCATATAACTGCTAGGGACGATCAAGTGTCAATTGAGAGCACTTGGTGCAACTAGCCGACCACGTGTCTGTCACCACCAGTAGCTAGGGCTGCAGCAAATCTAGACCAGACACTTCGGGACTACCCTAACATCCACGCCGTCCTACCCAACGAACACACAACAAACTTGCAACTTAACTTTAAAAACGAAGAACCTTACGTCTCACGACTTTAGCCGAAGTAAGCTCAAGAGAATCTGAGAACTACTTGAAAACCTACTTTTCACTTTCTTATGGTGGTGTTTATCCCGCGACGAAGGTTTTTAGGAACATGTATTTAACGCAACGGTTTTTCGCAGTAATTTCTGATACAAGTGCATTTGGCACAAAATGAATCGTAATTACGTCTTCTGAGTTAGTATTTTTTTATTTACAGTTTCAAGCCAATATTCATAAAATACCACAAGCCCATTCAAACATGCATATGCTATTACCAAACGGACAAAGAATGATATGCTGCCAACACCAGAATTTAAAAGTACATATAAATAAAAAATACATTTCCATGCTTTTCGAACTGAAACACGAACTGTACTTTAACGTTAAGTTACGTACAGTAAATATATTGTTTTAGCACGCGCTGTTTTGATTACAGCAGTTATAAGACTACAGGTACCAACCTTCCGCTGTCTTCGATAAAGATTATCATTATTTGAGTTTCAGGGTCTTCGTGCCACCCAAGGGCGCATTACTATATATGGTTGACATACTTCTTACTGGCCATAAAAGATTCGAAGTGTTCCAAAACTGACAAACCTCTACACAGTTTTTTTATTAGTGATGCAATATTTCGAATTAGTAATTAGACATTAGAATATTAGAACTGTTACTCTAATAGCGGAAAAAAATTTTTGATCACAAAAAAAAAATGTTTGGAAGCTACTTAAAATTTTATTTCAGGACAGTGTAACTATGTATTTTTATGCAGTACTTACTACGGGTTGAACGGAAAATTTTGTAGCGTCGCTGTTGTTTAATAGAGACAGAGCATTAACGAGTGTTTTACGGCAGAAATGTTTTCACTTCTGAGATTATAAACTGCGAGTCTCGTACCATTTAGTGGATTCAAATGTTAGTGCATTATGAAAACACCGGATGTGCACTAATTGCCGTTGCAAAACGAGCAGTAATTAAGCACAACATTTTATGTAAAGTTCATTCACTCAAATTGCTGAAATTCTTGGTTTTAATAATTATTTAAAAGTCTGGTAACAAAAGATAAATACGCGAAAAGCACTGGTGACTAATAAACTTTAATTTAACGGTCCAAAATAAGAATAAAGTCATTTTGAAACCGGATAAAATTACCCCTTCCAAACTGGATAAAAGCTGCACAGCACATGTTTTAAGCATTCAGATCTTAATAAAACCTATTGGATATGAATTATGTTAAAAACTTCAAGTCACAAGTTAACAATGGTAGAGGTTTATTAATTTCCTGTTTGTATTATGCCTGTTTGTTGCGAGAACAATCGTTCAGAACTCCCTGGACCGGCCTGCAAAAAAAAAAAAAAAAAAAAGACAAGTTTTAGGCCCTAAGGCCAGCACACCCTCCTTCCACCCGCACTGAAACTGTACTCGGACGAGTGAATCAATGCACGGCACATATCCTCTTCTTTTCTTGCGACTCCTCTTGATGACTTTGTGCCTGTGCTAGCATAATTACTAAACACGGCTTTCTGCCGGTAATCCATTTAAAACTTGCCCTCCTCGCCAATCAACGTTCACCCAGACCCAGTTTTAATTAGGTATTTACCCAGGAGGCACCTTACGGGTCATCAGAACCTAATCTTTCTAGCACATTTACTGCCTTTTACTACTGCTGCAGTTGTCTTAGCCACTGGTCGGAATCTTCGAGTCGAGAAAGACAGCTGATAATCAAAAAGCAGAAAAGCACGACTTTTTCTCTTGCATGCTCCTTTGTCCACCAACATTCCTACAGGTACCTATACGTTAAGTTACCTGCCGGGTTTATGTTTGCTTATGAAGTAACAAGGTTTGCTCGATCACTAGGTTATATCTAAAACCATCTTGACAATCCACGGTTGATTGGACGCTTGTTAGCTACAAACTCATGTTACTACAAGCTGAAACTCTGCCCTATACCTATTCTAACCAATATAATCGCCTTAGATATATAACTATCAAAAATATAGTATGATGGAGGGTACCCGAGAACTAGGGTATCCACCCAAAACTGTAGATTTACTATTGAGCGCCCGTAGACATCTACCTCGGAGGATGACGTGAGATGAGATTCTACAATAGAGAGGCGCCGGAATGAGAAGGGCCGGGAAAACGGGAGATCCCGCAGAAAACGCGCAGACCAGCGACATCGTTCGGCACGATTCATGCAAAAATCTAGGGCCCTAACTCGCCGGGGATCGAACCCAGATCTCCTTAATGAGAGGAGGTGGGTCTAACCATTCGGCCACCGTGGCCCCACACATAACAACTGTGCAACACACTCAACCATGTAAAGAAATACAGCGTAACTTCGATTATCGGCCAGGGTAGGAGGCATCACTGTGATCACTGAATATGTATAGATATATGCACCGAAACATAATGCTGTGATGGAAGAGTAAACAAGGCGGATACCATACATGCAAGACCCTTCCTCCTCTTTATTCCTCTATATCCCGTCTCATTTCCGACCTCTACGTTTAAGGGAGCTGCCTACCGAGAAGCCACGGCGGGAGCAAGCATAGGATTTTACAGGATAAATGACTTTCCACCTGTCTCAGTAACGGTTCACGTTACATATATGTCACCGCCGACTTTTCGTACGTCTCGGTGCCGCGTACATATGGATCGTGTAGGCAGGTTTTTTCAATACCCTGAAAATTGTGGGTAAAAAAGCATCTTTACACACACAAAAAAAAAAAAAAAAAACAAGCGAAAATGGTTATTAATAATTTATTTTCTGCAATATTATTTACGTAACAATATTCTCCTTTTCTCGGCGCAGAAAATTGTTTCTGTCCAGAAGCAATATCACAAAAGGTGACCGAGTGCCATTGAAAATAATTTAAAATATAAAACCCTAATCTTTCTCCGCCAAGACTCCGAGGTAGGTAGGTGTGTGTGTGTATATTTTAATGTATATACATACACATATACATACACATATACATACACATATACATACACACATGAGGAAAAAGTGATAAAACTCAAGTTTCTTACCCAGCTAACAATTTAAAAAAAAAAAAAAGGAAGGGATGACGTACGAGGACAAATTCCTAAACATCTTGTTTGGTGTGGCTTTATGGCTTTGTACACGTGAGGTGATTTTGTGACACTTTACGCTGTTTTTACTTTCCACAGATGTCAACTATGAATAAATAGTAATTAAATGCCACGTTGAAATTTATTAATCAGAATTTATCGCAACCAAATTTCTTTAATCAGGATTACCACGTACACCAAAAAATGTTTCAGTAATGTCCCAAAGTCCAACAACGTGTCCAAAGTTACCCCCGCTTACGGTAAATGTTATACATTCCTACAAATGACTTTAGGGCCAATACCATTGCAAATGAATGCATAACGCTGTTCTGACGAGCAGTGTTTGTAAGGACGTCTGCATGGAAAAAAAAATACAGTTTGTTACCCCTGTGCTTGACAGAAAGGAGAATGATAAAGAAAGATGGAATTTTTTTTTTTGGGGGGGGGGGGGTGCAACAGCAGGCTTCTTACCATGGCGCTGATAATGCGTTACAACGACAAAAAATAAAATACAAAGTACGGCTGTTATCAGAAAATCTGATGACTTCAGTAATATAAAATGGTGAGACACTTTTGGCCTCATTGCAGAAAGATACTTCATCAACTTTGAAAGCGACTTTAAAAGGCGAATTCACTATCGTTTTCTCTTTGCGACCCAATAAATACGTCTCGTAAGGGAAATAAAGAGTCCTCCTGAGGAACAATAACCCGGATATGAAAACACTTGGAAACAACATTAACCTATTTGGATATAGTCACCAAACATACACTATAATAAAATTAATTATTAAACTAAAGACGAACTTACGTTGATACAAAACAATGACAGGGAAGAAATTTATATTTAGAGACACAATTACTAAATAAATATATAAATATATCGAAGGCCTATTTTTATAAATGCGCACTGAAACAAGTTTAATTAGCAATCACTTGACTTGCGCTAAACTTATGCATCTGCTTGGCTTTACACAGCACATAACAATTTCCTGATTGTCTGACCTTAAGTACTTTTACATTACTTTTAACGTCATATATTATAATTCGTAAAACTTTTTTTTTGCTAGCTCAACTTTTTGTATATAGTGCATTAATTTATTAACTGGGCCTATCAGTACATCGAATACATTTCGGAATCCCACACAGATCAATTAAGGAAAATTTAATTTTTCTAGCAGTTCTGAAATGGTATACTTTTTATAAGAACAGAAAACTAGAATTAAACTGCTATTCTATAAGAATGGTACTATTGCGCTGCATAAGTTCGTACATAACCTTTTATTAAAACTGATTAGGTTTTTTATTTTTTCATTTATTTAATGATGTGGCTTTCTTGCTATAGCTGTGCAACGGATGATTCACCGAATAAATAATTCTCCAACTACAGCGTAACTAGACTAGTGCGGTTTTAACTGGCTGTTTCCGGTCTTCTTCAGAATCCCCAGACAGACTGCGAATGACGCCAGTGAACCGAAGTAACGTGCAACCATTCGATACTTAAGAGAGAAGGCGTCATATTCACTGAAACCACACAATTACTATTTGGTTTCCAAGATGATTTTTTTCTTCAAGTTTTATTTTGCATCGAATTGAAATTTTTTCCGGCAGCATTGAAAATCTTAAAATATCCATACAACTGAACTGGCGCACGCGAAATAAATAAATAATAAAAACATAGTAATGATATTCGCCAACTCCGGGGAAGCGTACGCAAATACTTCACAACGATCCTGCAATGAAATGTTTCAAAGGCCTTAGACTAAAAGTGTTCATAATTCAACAGAAATTAACACTACGAAAACTGACTCTCTTGAATGACTCGAGAATAATAAGAAAGAAGAACAATGTCTGAAAATTCACGGTGTAGTCCTTTAAAAGTTATTTAAGGACGTCCAAGTGGGGGAAAATGATAATTTTATATTTGCATAAAACAGTTACAGTGGACTCCCAATTATCAGTGTGCGGATTATACGATTTGGGGATTATCCACACAAAATATTTACTTTAAGTAGTTGAAAAACAGTTGAAAAAAATTTTTTCAAAACAAATTTTTTGTTATTTATAAATACACGCTGTGTTTACTCGCATAATGTTCACCAACGTGTTATGCCCGCAACCAAATTTTGAAAGGCTTGTAGAAGATTTAAGTTTTTTTTTCCAGCAGGCGAAACAGTTAGCGCCGCACGTGAATGGATTATCTAGATTATTTCGCGCATGCATGGATTAACGATATTTTTCATGGACAAATAGGATATCAGTGATTTTTTTTATTAATAGTGTTTTTAGATTATTAGCGCATACGTACTAATAAATAATGTGACTAATTGAGAGTCTACTGTATTAAATTGCTGCATTTTACTGCAAGAATGAATTTGACATTTTTTTTTTTATTTCTAGGCCTACTGGGATCTAAGATAGGGCAAAAGTTGATTATCCGCGATCTTGGATTATCCGATGCATCAGCCCCCTTTATTAGCGCGGATAGTCGGGAGTAAACTGCAGTTTTGTAGACGTGACTTGGGAGAACATATCATCTCACTGAACAAATTAGCTCAGCCCGTTTTCCCATAATGTTTTTAGTTTATACACCCCCCGAAAACCAATCAACATAATGAAACTAAATAATTCACAGTGAAAGTACATGTCACTGGCTACGGCTTTAAGTATATAAAAACCAATTCATTTTTAAAACATTTCTGAAATTTGCTACTTTTAGGAAATTGTATTGGATTTTTATATACGTAAAGTGCTAGCCCATGACATGTACTATCACTGTTAATTTTTTCCTTTCATTATGTTGATTGGTTTTCAGGGGTTTATGAACTAAAATATGCTAATTTTTACTTTGAAGTGCCCTTATGGAAAAACTGGCTGAGTTAATTTTTTTTTAATAGGAAAATGTATTCTCAAGTAACGTGTAAAACTAACACTCACTATTTCGTATAAATATAAAATTATGATTCCCCCCCCCCCTCTTGAACTCCCTTCAATGACCAACATACGAACAAGCCTCCGACTTACCGGGAAATGTTACGTCATTTATAACAATAGTCTGAAGAGTAAACCGTCGCCAGGCCGGTTCAAATAAATTTCTTTCGCAGAAGTAGAGTGCATTTTTCAATGACGAGCAATGTGGCCGCATTTACACCGGGAGGAAATTCGTGGAATGGCTCAAGCAAGGTTTCCTGTGAAGACGTATGCAATATGGACGTGAACGTATCAAAATAAAAGTATGTTTTAATTTCAGCACATTTATTTATCATCGTTAACGTGTCGGGTACAATTACGTCGCTGGCGGGTCCGTAATATTTCAGCCAATATAAACATAAAAGAGAGGAAAAACAAAACTACCATATTCAATATTAAAAATGCAACATCAACTGTGATTCGTAAAGTTCATTACCCTACTAATCTGTAAGTAGTAAACTTGGTTAAAGTTGTGTAATATTTTGCGAGGTATGATCTCAAACAAAACTGATTCTTCATTGTTTCATTTCCCAGAAAAATTATTAATATTAGGTTACAATTAATAAGATGTATACCTACCGAACATTTTGTTGACAGTTTAATTAAAGTAAAATCAGTTTTGAAACACATGCAAGAAAACACATCACATATTTGGTAATGGTCCTTGAGCAATAGTACGTAAGGACAAAAATTTAATTTATTAGGAAAGAAGTAAATTTACAGCGTAGGCCTATATAGTTACAACGATGAAAAGCTTAAAATTCTGGCAATACAACACGTATCCAAATACTCTAAAACCATCGAAAATCAAGAAATCTGAAAACGATGTCTAACTTTGCAAACGCCAAAAAATCGACGATGGCCATGAAAAAACTTTGGGCACAGGAAATTGCCAGCTATTGTAAACCATAGTCAACCTTCCACACAAACACGTTTATTACATACACATTTTCACCGTAGATCGATCTTAAATAATAACCTAGCCAAAAGTTTAAAGCAATAAACGGCACTTACCTAAAATTCTAATCTTATAGATGTTGTAGATACGTAAACGCTAACAAACTCCACTTCAAATCAAAACGTTTTAAATGTAAATATGGAAAAACTACAAAAAAACCCTAATCATAAGGCGCATTGTAAATGCTGTTCCGTGTCCCTCGACGTACCTGAAACTTGCCTTTTAGCACAGGTATTTCACGAAATTAACTCTTCAGATTGATACTAAACTAAACAAGGCTTCTAAAATTCCCACCCAAAAAAATAATAGGGTCGCCACATCTACTTCGATAGTTTCAGTGGTACAATGGGAAAACTGCAGGCAAGTTTAGCGCTTTGCACATTAGGGCGATGGGGTACTACGCGCGCGCGTCTGTGCAGCCCTTATCGCTTCTTCATTTCTAGGCCGCAAACTCGGTAAACAGCTACCTGCGTTTGAAACGTATTGCAGCGAGTTTCAATTATTCACTTGAAAGAACACACTTCGAACTATCTCGGTATAAGGGAGGAAAAAACTATTTCAAGCTGCCGTACGCGGCAACGAAAATCACAAAATATACAATCATGTGTTCGTCTTTTACACCTAACTTTCCACAAATAAAATGATACGGCCGCTGAAAGTCCTACAAAAATAATAGCGAAGCACTGCACGTCTATTCAAAGGCTTGAGCGTAAGTTATATTATAAGATAAGGTAAGAGAGATTTACGTCTCATCGACAGCATGATCATTAGAAACGGCGACACACAAAAAATTTACACGGTAACAAGAACTGGGTGAAGAATCGGCCATGGCATTTATTACGGAACCACTCCAGCATTCGCCTGAAGCGACATCGGGTAACTATCTTGCGCGTAGAGTATTACACTAGCCAATTATCGGCACCCATAACACTCCGAAGGTGTCGTGCCTCTCGTTACTTGGTAGACACACCCCGGAACTCCGACAACGGCGCCTTCACCGTTCTTCGGCGGCAAGAAGGGTCAACGAACTCCATCTGGAGGGTGGGCGGCAGTACTCACCGGAATACTTGTTGTGGCCGGCGACGCCCTGCAGGATCAGCCTCGCAGGATGCACGATGCACATGCGACACCGGGGCAGCAGACCCTCCAGGCTCAGCGGGCTGCACCCCATCATCGCCAACCCCTGCGACACGCGCGTGACCAAGTCGTCGAGCGAGCACCGTCCGGCCACGTCGGCGGCTCGACGGTATATCGCGGAATCGCCGTCGGCGCCGCCCCACGCGTTATTAAGGGGGCGACCTTGGAACGACGTCCCCCTCCGCGGGGCGTGACTAGCGCGTCGCGCCGGGACCCTGGCGGAGCGCGTACAGGGCTGGACACTGACACACACGGGCGCACGTGTTAGCGAGCGTGCAGGAAACACACCGCGGTCCAGTGACCACTGCAACTTCTCCTCTGTAATAACCACATCAACTACTGTCGCACACAGCACCAGCACTTCCGCCCCTGCTGTGCCTGGATGAGCCCGCCGCGCCGCGTCAAACACTGCCCTGCCATCCGTCGTCGAGTGGTATTATTGGACATAGGGACCCGAAATTTCCTCTAAATCCACTCGGGATGTTAGACTTTGGACTACTGTGTGTATGATTCACTCCTGTGAGACTGGATCGCTGTTTATGAAACTCGTCCTTGAGGAGTGGTTGGAACTATCGGAGCGGCGGGAGGGGGGGGGGTTGCCCCGGCCGCCGGGTTAAGGGTGTTCAAGTGCCATAAAATCATTTCTTTATATTTATATGAAATAGTGTTAGTTTTGTAGACGATACCTGTGAGTGCAGTATCCTCTTACGAAAAAATTTTAGCTGGCATAGTTTTCTCAAAACGGTGCGTCAATGTCAAAATTTGCATGTTCTGCTACCATGCAAACAGTGAAAACCATATGCCTTGCGTACGTAAAATAATTCACAGTGAAATAAAATACTATGGGTTACGTAATGAAACATTTAAAAAAAATCTCACGAACTGTTTTTAAATTTTTTAAAAAATTCTGAATTTGAAATTTTTTTTCTGTACTTTTGCGAATTTTTTACAATTCAAAACATTATGTTCTGGGTTTATTTAATGTTTTATTGCATAGCTCATGGGATGTAAGTTCACAGTGAATTATTTTGTTTAAGTACGTCAGTTAGTTTTCAATATTTGCATGGAGAATAACAAGCAAATTTTGACTTTGACACCCCGTTATGAGAAATCACTAAGAGCTAAAATTGTTTCGTAAAAGTAAATGTACTCACAAGTATCGTCTACAAAACCATGTTTCATAAAAATATAAAATTATGACTCCATTACAATTGAACACCCTTAAACAGGACGTCACGTCGATGGTGCCGAAAATGCTTACTCAGGAATGAATGAAAAGAGAGGGAGGGGGCACAAATCATAGTTCTTGCCCCGGGCGAAGGAAAGACTAGCTCCATCCCTGTCCTGGAATATTCTAAACCAGTAGCAGCTACCTTGTCAGTCAGTGGGTGCCACTCACTGGAGAGCAGCCAATGTACAAGTAGCTGAAGACATATTACACATGCCTGTGGAGTCAAGCCATCAAGTCGATGAACCTACGACATTTCCGGGTCTCTAAAAATACGATGTTCAAGATAAGTCAGCACTTTTTTATTGGACTGTACGTCTCGTCGACAGCGAGGTCTTCACAGAACGACAGAAGCTAGGAAAGGACTCGGCCATGGCCTGCATTACGAATTAGGCTGGAGCGATTTCGTGTGGCCAAGGAAGACAGAAATCAGAATGCCCGTAACCGGGAATCGAACCTGGTTCTTCCAAAGACTGCCTGAAACAATGTCCTGCTCCGCTCTGTCGTCGAGTGGTATTATCAACTTCCACTTCTATATACAATATGTTAATTAATTACGGTTAAAACCCTCTGTCACGCTGTAGGGGACACTCAGACGAGTAAAATTATATGACACTTGGTGTCGCAAACGCTGGGAAGCGCCTGAAAAATGGTACATAAGTTGTGGTATGTGAGGTATGAATACTACGTTTGAATGACAACAACTGGCGCATTTCGTGACATTTCCCACTTCCTCTAATAACTCTCTTGGCTTGTGTGTATTAGCAGTTAGAACCACAGTACTACAGAAATTACTAGTCTGGCAGTGGTAGTATGCAGGCGACGCCAACGGAATCGAACCGAAAGGGCTTCAGCGGGAGAATAGTAATTTTTATATATATCTGAACTGTCAGATCTGCCCACACTGGTTGACTTCTCGAAAATAATTATTTGCTACGTCAACACAGATGTTTAACCTCACCTACCACGACTTGTGTGCCTTTTTTTAGGCACTATTCAGCATTTGCGACACCAAGTGTCCGATATCATTTTACTCGTCTTAGCATCCCCTACAGCGTGACGGAGAGTTTTAGACGTCATTCATTTACCCCTTCTATATACTCTTTTCAAGATAAAGTAACCACTTTTAACGGCTACCCTGTTGTCAGGAACAATACTATATTTTTTATTGTGAAACCGGATGTTAATTTCAAATAGTGTAAAATACATCCACCGTTTATTACTAACACAAGCAGCTGTGCTGATGTTAAGAAGTAGCGGAAAGAAACTGACTGACTGGGAAAAAAATATCCAGGACTTAAAAAGTGCTTACTTAACAGCAAATAGACAATACAAAGCATTATACTTTGCTTCACATAACTTCAGTAAAAATTTGACAATTCTAAGGGCACTTCTTCATAAGTGTTGTAGATGTGTGATACTATACCGGTCGGCATTTTTAGTTCTAAAATAAACCTGAGATCTCTATTCAACCATTTGAATTATAAATTTTGTCTACCCATCGTGACTCCAATTACATAATATTAACAGTAATTGCCCTAAGAGACTGTCAGAATTTACTGAAGTTATAAGTAAGAGTATACTAATATTGGTCAACACATTCCTACACTACAAACTAAAGAAGTATTTTGGACGTATGCCATTGCAGCAAATGGTGTGTCACAGAAAACCAGAGCATATACACAGACAAGCCAACAAACAAAAGGACTTTGATTGCAACTGGCAAACATAGATAAACATATACACGAATTTAACAAGGAATTCAGTCAGTGAGTTACAAGAAAGTAAATGAACACAAACGAGCACCCCGGCACCAAAAAAACAAACCAAGGGAAAAATAAATAAATAACTTCGATTATTCCACAAAAGTAATTCCGCCAGTGAGTTCGAAATATCAGACAAACAAAACGAACGTCAAAAAGCTGGCTGTAAACGACACAGCGGAAACACACACTCTTACACATGCAGTAATACTTACAGTACTGCTTCACAGCAGTAAGTATTCTTGTTGTTCTGTTGTTGTAGATGTTTGAGCTACAGTATTGTTTAGTTTCGCTATGTTGCTCACTATGAAGCTACGCTGCTTTGAAAGAATCGCAATTAATTACAAACATAAAGGTTATTACAGGGAAAACTATGTACAGAAGCAACACACATAACCGGTAGACGACGATAAGTTATATTTTAATGGCAATCGTTGAATTAAAGTATTCACAGTGAACTAGTAGTTAAGAGTGCTGGCGTGTTAAGCCAAGTGATCTTGGGTTTGACTACCACTGATATTCTTTAGGATTTAAATTTTAGTTCGTGCTTTTCTCATCTATGTCATAATTTGCACAAAAAAATACAGAAATACACTTTATGTGGTGGGGCCGCGGTGGCCGAATGATCAAACCATTCGCCTCCACCAGGGCGCTCCGGGTTCGATTCCCGGCGGGGCCGGTCCTAATTTAAGTATCAAGAATGTTTGGTATAGCAGAAAATTTAAAATTTAAATAATTAAAAAAAAAAAAAACGCTTGTATTCAAACCAAGAGAATACCAAGAACGAACTATTGTTTTAATAGTATTAGTCCTGCTCTTGTTTTGGTCTGTCACAACAGTTCTCATTAGCCCAACACATGGATCCTATAAGTTACCTATCTCGAACCTAGCTAGCTCTTAACTTTCATAGCCCCACCCCCGCAACCAACGGCAACCCCTCTCTGCCAATGTTTACGACTACCGGACTCCCGGCAAACTTTATTACGACTCCTCCTATGGCTTCAGATGTAGTAAATTTTTTATAGCTCATTAAATTTGACGATTTTAATGGGCGCAGCTGCGACGTACGCGCATTCTCTTACACAACTTGATAGTTGTAACATACACTTTGCCAGATATTCCTCGCAATTTAACACAGAACAAATAATAAGGCATTATATAGGCTGTTCAATGTGAAATAATCAGTTTTGAAGCATCGGTTATTTTATTTTAATTTAAGCCAATCTGTACAATTACACCACTTGTAAATGCTTTACAATGAACAGAACCTGTATTTTTACCGACCTCAAAATATACGGTCGAAGTGTACCAATAAAACATATTTCTCGACAAAATAATCAACAAAAGTACTGTACACGATGTGTGTATGTGTATTTGTCATATATAAATAAATAAATATATATATATATATATATAACACTCCCAGTAACTCCCTTCTTTTAAATACAGAATAAATACTGAGACCACAAGTAGATATACTATTACAGTCTGTTTCACATAACTTCAGTAAACGTTTACACTTCTAAGGGTATTATTGTTCGTAAGTGTTGTAGATGTGTGATACTATACCGGTCAACATTTTCAGTTCTAAAATGAACCTTAGGGCTCCATTCCACCATTTGAACGGTACATTTTGTTTGCCCATCGTGACTCACATCACATAATAATAATCGTCCTAAGTGGCTGTAAATTTACTGAAGTTATCAATAATTTCCATAACCAAGCTAGGACAATAGTGCCACGTGGTGTCAAAGTAACGTTGAAGAATCAATTTATAAATTAGTTGAAATTACGGTTCAACTTTGTTTAGCACAATAATTTTAATGTGTTTCGACCATTGAGTATCGCTTCTAAATTATGCTTGAACACAATTTCCTATGACCATAGCAGAATTACATCAAATGCGAACAGCTTCCGATCACAGCCCAAACCTATAATATTCAGCATATGAGCGAAGATTTATGCGTACGGTCATCAACAGTCATTGTTCTAGTTCTCGTACTCTAGCGTTAAAATGCCGGATTGTGCAAGCTGTTCTAAATGCAATAGATATGTACATTATCAAAATATGCATATTAGTGAATAGTTTTACGTGTACCAAAACTAATTTATTTCTACAAAAATACGTCTGTTATGAAGTACTTACAAACATGCAATCTATACAATACGATTTTATGCTACGTATGTTAGCAATTCGTGGCGTGTGTTTCTTTAAAGCGTTGCGTTCTTCATGACCGGTCTTGAAATGATTCTGTGTCAATACTTTTTTAGGCAACTCTTTAACTATTAGAAATTATGCGAGTGAAGCAGCCCGCGAAGGTTCCAAGGCCAAAAATATTCTCAAAAATATGTTTCGTGTAGAAATGCACGAAGAATCATCATGTGGTCCTGGAAATTAAATAAAAGTATCTAAAAAGGTTATCATAACTGTGTATTTGAACCGGTCGCAATATTTGTTGCAAGATTTTTTTTCCCCAACTCCTCTCCTTCTGAATCTTCAAAACACGAAGAGCTGCGGTAAGTTACAAGTCTCGCTTCAATCTGCAGCGACTGTCCAGACAGTTGGAAGAGGATATCGGAACTTCCGATCCGAAAGGAATACTTACCGAATGAAAGCTAACCGCGACCAAGTCCTGCTCGCTGGTAAACTTGTGGCTGGTCCAGGGAGGCGGAAGTAGAGGGGAGGGGGATGTATCACGGGATTGCTGTGAAAGCATTTCGGTGTAAACGCTCCTTACTTTTTTATACCTCTTCCCCACTACTTGTTCGTGGAGTCTTCTCCAGGAAACAGAACTCCTGAGGCGTGTAAAAATCGTCGCTACCCGGAGAAAATATACTTCTTTTCGTTCCTCGGCCAAGGTTCAGAAGTCTTTTCCTTTTGCAACGGGCTTGTTAGTGGTAGTGCCACTGGATCTTTTTTATTTCTCATGATTCTTATCTGAAAGCATATCTTAAATTACTCTGAATCATTTTTCGTCTTTTTATCCCACTTTCATGGTAATTATCATCAGCCTTATTACGAACATTTTTGCTCGTTCTTTTACTGAACTCCCGCCCTTTGCTTGTGCTTTTTCTAGAGGTAATAAGAATTTCAAACGTGCTACGCTCTCCGTATTTGTTTTGTTATAACGTCCTTTTATTTCTACACATTCTAATTGGTCCTTTAACTTTGCCACATTTTGAATATACACTTTACTTCAGTCTGGCTGTCTGGTCTTCACAGTACTGTCACTACGGGTTCTAGTTTCAATCCTACTGTACATTTGAAATGTCAGATCTATTGTCTTAGATCGTCCCAACAAAACTAGACAGTTTAATCAGCGACTGCGAATACGTTAAAGGGCTGCTCTTCAGTAGATACTACTTGGGCGAACAGCCAGTCAGGTGTTCCTTGCAGTTTATAACGGCCGATATAGGCGGTTATGGATAAAGTGAGCACTTTTGAAACTCTAGTTACTTCTTTCATTTCACATACTTTATAGCTTCCTACTACTGATTAATATAAACAAAGCAACCTTGGTAGCAACGATAGTGTATAGTTTGTAGTGAGAACACAGTAAACTTAATTTTTTCATTATTATTATTTTAGACAAGACGATACTGTCGGCTTATTTCTAAAAACTCGTAAGTCCAAATTTTTCGAGATTATATTCCATGTGATTTGGTGCTAATTTTGTCAAAAACCTTTTAAGTCTACTGTGCGTTATATTTCTTCCATGCTAAAAAAAAAAAAAAATTGTATCTATGGCGTATCATGACTACAAAAGTTGTTTTTTGCTCTCCTCTAAGGAATGGTTATACAAGGCTAGTCTCCAAGATCTGCGTATTCAAGCAGACAGCAGCTGTTCATTGGTTGTTCCCTGACACAGTTAATGGGTCTGCATTTAGCGGCTTCTTTATTATTGCCTCAGGTTCCGACAGGAGGTGACAAATGAGTCAACGGTTAACTGCTAAAGTGACACTATCTCACAGTTGTTTGAATTCTAGCCTGTACTAACAAGGTAATGTACGAATCAATCTTAGAGTAACTATAGGGTAGAGGGAGTATCCTCTATACAGCCGCATACGAAATTGTGTGTTCAACATGTGTCACGTGACTTGAGTGAAATATGCGCGGGAGATTTGAAATAACGTTGAGAGAAAAGAAAATAATTGCTTAGTAATCACAACCATGTTGGGTTATTTTGGTACCATATGAACATACGAACTAAGGAGAACATACCACCATTTTATTGCATAGTATAATTGCGTAGAAATTTCAGAACGACAAATGTAAGCAATGTTTGCCACGTTACTGTTTTCCTTAACCCAGCTGTTTTAGTAACAAGTAAATATTAGCTACGTACTTATTATAAGGTTTTGAACCGAGATCTTGGTGACACCACATGACTAAATATATATTCTGGAAGGTACGCCATGAGTTTCAAACAACACGACTGCATTTTTACGCCGAAAAAACATAAATAAACGACACCAAACTCTCGAGACCATGTTGGACACACATTTGTGACGTCATGCTCCCTCTACTATAATACCTCTATGGAATCAATGAATGTTTCTCACGCAGGTGCATACCTCTGTCAACTTCTCATGCAGGTGAATACCTCTCTCAACTTCTCATGCACGTGCATACCTCTCTCAACGTAGAGTTCAATAAATAATTAGGCCTATTCGAGATGATGATGGTTTATCTCTGTAAAACTTGACTGATTCGCGGGTTTTCAACACACGTTCAGCTTACCAGAAGATTACTGGCTTTAGCTTGTACTTGGAGCTGTTACCCTATTTTACTGGGCCAGTATGGATCCCGATATTGTAATATTTGTCGCCTGTTATTGGTCTGCAGACAGCTACGTTGTGTCAGAGGTATATAATTAGAGGTCCGTAAATTTCGCATATACATTCCAGGTCAGGTTGAACGCCAATTACGTATACTTCATTGTCATGTCTGTGACTTGCTGGCGGTTGATATGAAACGCGTTTGACTACGGCAAGCCAGTAGTAAACAAGGAAATAATGCGAAGTGCTATCGCTTGCTACCTGCTTGTACTGTTATAAGCCAATAGATAATCCATTGTGGCTAGTGGGTGTATAGGACTGACAAGTCTAGGCTGCTGCCAGATGAATCCGCGAAATTGACGTACCTCTAGATATATAATCGAATATGTTGCAATAAACTACAGCATTTTCAAGGATATACTGGCACAAAATATTTTCGTGATATAAGTAACTGACATAGATTGGAGTTCGGAACCTAGCGTCTTCTAAACTGAATTCGCGAAAATTTCGGTCGGCCACCAATACATATTTGTCCGTGATCTGAACATCAGACAACCGCGGCATGCACACCGGCTGTGGCGCGTGTACAGCCCTGGCGCGCGGATAAACCACGCGAATTACTGCAGCTGCAGCGGTGGCCGGGGGACGGAGGTGTGCAGCTCGATGTCGAGGAGGAAGCGGGAATAAACGGCGATAAACGACGGGCGAGGGGCACTACACACAGAGAGAAGCTGCTGCCAGCTACATTGCCAGAGGTCAGTGGTCCCGCGTGCCAATCAGATCGCTGATACACGCACACACGTTGTATACACACTGTGTTCACTGAAAACATTTACACTGACTAACAAGTAATCTACAACTTTTCCTATATATAAAAAAAAAATTTTATATAGGAAAAGTTGTAGCCTACAACAGCGTTATCCATCGTAAATTTTTTCAGTGTGATATTGTCCATGAAACTGCAATATATCGTATACCACAATACTGGAGTTACACTGAAAACTATGTTTAAAAACATTACAGGAGAAAAAGCATTCTGATATGCATCAAAATAAACCCAGATTAGTCCTTGAGGGGATACGACATTTTTACTGACAGTATAAAAACAGCCATTACCTTTATATAGCGAAAAGTTAACTTCAGTTAAAACTAGGATTACGACATACTGCTGTTCCACGGACGATATGTTAGCTGGTTTAGTGGCGTACATAAAACCGTAACATGCAAATGTTGAAGTTTACTAGTTATTACGCAAAGACTATGAGTGACAAAAAATGTATAAAAGCATAATTTAGTCTCAATTTATGTCTGAAATAAGATAAATATATATGGTACAAAAAAAAGTATGACAATGAAAATTAACGCGAACTTCAATATTTATGCAAGACGTTTTCTCAGCCCGGAATTCATCGACGTCTCCGGTCATTATACGTAGAGGCCTGAAAAATTCGTGTTTTCTTTTAGGCACAAGCTAGAATTCCAGCAACTGTAAGTTCGTGCCACTTTCGCAATTGGCCGTTGACTTAATTGACATAACCTTGAAGTCGATGAGCCAATAATAAATATGTTACTAGTTGCGAGCCCATTTTGCTGTTTCAGCGAACAACCAACGAACAACTGTTGTCTGCTTCAATACACAGATATCCTTGGAGGCTAGCCTACAGCTCAACGAACCCACGAATTATTCCGGTCTCTAATTACTAGAGGCACGCCAATTTCGCTGATTCATCTGGCAGCAGCCTAGACTTGTCAGTCCTATACACCCACTGGCCAGAGTCGAATATCTACTGGCTTATAACAGTACAAGCAGGTAGCACGCGATAGCACTTCGCATTATTTCCTTATTTAATATTGGCTTGCAGTAGTCAAACGCGTTTCGTAACAGCCGCCAGCAAGTCACAGACATGACAATGAAGTATACATAATTGGCGTTCAACCTGACCTGGAATGTATCTGCGAAATTTATGTACCTCTACTAATTATACGTAAACCTGAATTCATAGGCCGTTAGAAATAAAACTCTTGACTCTAACATAGCTATTACTTAGCATATTAGTATTGTAAGAGCCACTGAAATGTTGTACCAACATGTTTCAGTGCCCTATGTGCACTTGTGCAGTTCTTCGTGGTCAGTGATCTGACGTTTCTATGTCTCATCGGCTTGAGGTTCCAACCACAAATCACAGACGTGTGCTGTCGCAGTAACCTTATTCTCATTGGCCCAGTCAACAATGTGCCGCCTCCACATAGACACACATTGCCAATAACCACAAAGCAGAGCTGCAGATGTGCATATAAGGCATTGAAAAAAGTGTCAAAAATTCTCTTCGCCAAAAATCAGTGGCTTTAAGTACATTATCTGCCTGAATATCAACCTTCAATTATTGTTTAATTCTAAGTTTAGTTTCGAAAACTAATATCACCTATCTATGTATTTAAATAGCGTTAAATATGAGAGAGAAAACACAATTAATTAATACACGTATACTAACGTAAACAATTTGGAGACTGCAATTTGAGATCTTTGAACGTTTTGCAACCCCTCTCATTCCATCAAAATTTTTTTTTTTGCGAGCTTAAAGAAGTATTCAGAAATCAACGATCAGTTTAGGAGAGAATGAACGATAAAGATGGGAGACGAAGGAGACTAAGTTAATTTTCAGTCCTAATAGACACGCTGATGCAAAACAAACGTCACGTCAACGCTCCAATTTCTCAACACATACTACAGAAAAAAAAATTCCTTTGGCGACAAAAAAATCTTTTAGTAAGGTAATATTGCTTAGCAGCAAATTCATACTTTAAAAAGGCATATATTTAACGAAACTAATTTATCTTTACGACGTTTATTTTAATGAAAACATTTTCTTTTTTGTTCTGGAGAAAATAGCGTTTGAAACATAAATATTTCTTAAAAAAAAACTTCAACTAACTTAACCATAAATATTACTGCTTACCCGTTTTAGTAAAAACTTGACAATTTTACTACCAACTTCCTTTACGATAAAGTTTGTTTTCAGTGGTACACAGGATTTTCCTTTGCTGTAGCAAAATTTCTGTTGTAGCAAAGAAAGTTTTTTTTTTTTTTTTTTTTTTTTTTTTAAGAATGTAAATATACCGCCGTCTTGTTCTCTCACCCTCGCTAGAGCACCTCCCCTTCCCCTTCATCTAAGATCATCTGCCGCAAACACCACTAAGATACCTATAGCGAATATGGTCCAGTTCTAAACACTGCCCACTAGTCGCCATTGTGTTGTAATGCAGAGATAGATGTGAGATCGGTACACGATAGTCTCCGGTATGACCATACACCATCCATAAATATCTGTCTTACATAACCCATGTGTTATGTTAGTAATATAATTAATGACTAGAGACCGAAAAAAATTCGCGGGTTCACTGACCTGAGGCTAGCCTCCAGTAATATATGTGTACTCAAGCAGGCAACAGCTCTTCATTAGTTGCTCGCTGACACAGTTAAATGGGCCCGCATTTAGTTACATTGTTATTACTGGCTCATCAACTTCAAGGTGGCGTCAAATAAGTCAACGGCCAATTGTGGAAGTAGCACGAACTTACAGTTGTTGGAATTCTAGCTTGTAACCGAAAGAAACGCGAATTTTTCAGGTCTCTATTAATGACTTAGGCACACCTGATTGTTGAACCTTACGCGGGCCGTATTCTTCGTGTATGAGCTGAAGCGATGAATAGAGCCACGGTTTAGTATCTAAAAGATTTTTGTACAGTTCGGTTTCAATGCCTCGCGTGTAGGGCCCGGTAGTTTTCGCGAAAAGATTTTTGCAGCACTTTGTTTCCGTGCCTTACGTGCGCACCTGCATCTCTGCTTTATGGTCAGTGATTGGATGCCGTAACATACAACCGCAAATCACAGAAGTGTTATGTCACAGTTATTCGTGTACTGATTGGCACAGTCAAATGAATAACAACTCTGCACAAAAACATTCTGCAAATAATCATGAAGTTGAGCTGCAGGTGTACACGTAAGACACTGCAACAAAATGGGGCAAAATCTTTTCGCCTAAACTACCGGGCCCTACGTATGTACCTTTCTGCTGGCAAATCACAGGCGTATGATGTCAAAATAACATTAATCTGATTGGTACAGTCAAATGAGAGACATGTCTGAACAAAGACACGCTGCCAATAACCATGAAGCATGACTACCGATGAGCACGTAAGGCAATGAAAGAAAATGTTACCAAAATCTCTCCGCGACAAACTCATGGCTCGAGCGATGGAGTGTGCAAGGACCTTCCTATCTGACCAACAAAACCCGACCACAACAAAAGTTAACAGCTACTACACAACAGCCAACAAGACCCACTTCCGAGCGCCCACGCGGCGAAAACCCCGACGAAGAGAAACGCTGTGCTAATCAACGACGAATGAATGAGTTTACAGAGCGCCAGAGGACAGCGTGTGTGGTCACTCATCAGTCTGGTCGTGGTGAGTCAGTGCGAGCTACTGTCCGTCACGAAAATATTGGTCTCTTGGGTGTCAAGACATTATATAGGCCGTTTACGATAAAGTGAGCACTGCTGAAAGTTTTCTTCTGGCCGTTTTGCAGTTATCTATACTATTTTTAATATGAAAACTTCCAGGAAGTTAAAAACTAGTGTAAACGTTTCAACACTTATCAAAAGTTAACATATATTTGCACAATAAAAAATATTTTTAATTAATTACAAGTTTTGCTGAGTGCTCAGTTTATAGTGAACAGCCTATACATACTCTGCTTCGCATACCTTCAGTAAAATCTGATAGTTATGAGGGCAGTACTTTTAAGTGTTGTACAAGCTTTATATGTTAGTCGACATTTGGACCATGTTTTGTATTTATGCGCTAATTGATAGTTCCGTATAAAATATTTTTCTTCTTTGAAACGGTCTTATAAAAAGTATTTTACTCCTCTGTCTTGTTATTATGAATATTGAACTTATAAGAACAATATACTTTTTGTATGAGTGTTCCAAATCCGAAAAACTTGCATGTTTTACTGATAACTTAAAATTGGCGCATAGTCGAGTGTTTCAGATATCCATTTCTTCATTTGTACTTTTAAATGTTGTCTTGCATTGAGATGCATATTACAAAATGTTAACCGTTATTGATAATTAAGTAGCTGTCAATTTTAACAGCGCAATATAGCTTCGCACTACCAGTGTTCCTAGAGGCTACGATACGATCTTGCTAGTCGTAGTTCCATTTAACACAATGTTAAAACACCAGAGTGCTAATCATTCATAAGAGGATTAGTTTTCAACTTAAAAGTGTCCAGGCTTGTTTCTCTATGGCCGTGGAATAGACATATACCTTACCTCACCAACGTAGTACTATTCAACACAAACACACTGCAGTGTCATTTTAATTTTTGGTATGCAAAAAGGAGAGGAGGAAATAATGAACGATCCTACACAGAACAAACCCCCCGTTATTACCAACAAATATTTTTTTCTTGATACACATACATTTTATCATCGGATAATTATATTTTTTTTAATCACGCCATTAAATTGCTTTAAATTACCTTCCTGTGGATAGAATTCCCCCTGAGTTACATATAAATTCGCAGTTCAAAAATATCGCGCCACGTTTTATTTTCTTTTAAATTGCGTGAGGCTTCTAGTATTTTAAGTCCGAATAGCGGATAAGTCGGATATAATGTTTATTTTTTCCGAGCGTTTCCCCGATTAGATTACAGGCATAAAACCTAGCGAGGTGGCGCAACGGCAGCACGTTGGACCTGCATTCGGGAGGACCCGGGTTCGATTCCCGGCTCCGGCCATCATGATTTCGGTTTTCCTTGGTTTCCCGAAATCGCTCCAGGTGAATGCTGGGATGGTTTCACAATAAAGGCCATGGCTGACTCCTCTCCCAGTTCCTGTCATTGTACCAAGTTGTGTGTCACCGTTTATAATGACCTCGCTGTCGACGAGACGTAAATCTCACTTGCCGTAAAGCGGGGTTACGTTGCCTAGTTTTGGGGTTACTTTGCACTACATATTTTTGTTGTAAGTGAAGGTTTGCAGAGTCGCAAATTGTTGAAGACTTCGCCATTCATAGCTTTAATAGAGTGACTATTATCCTGGATTTCCAACATAGAACGAAGTTACCCATGGGGCTGCAGAGTATTCTCACTTTACGGCACCTTACTTTACAAGCATAAATTGAAAAAGGCTGGAACGTTAGAACAGAATAAGGAACAATTAAATTTAAAATAGTTACGGTCTTTAAATAGTACGTGACTATATTGACAAATTCAATGTTAACGGTTTCTGCTACAAAACAAAACTTACATTAACAAACGATCACACACTACAGACTATTATCCAAAGGTTACAAAAGTACTATTTTACTTAGAATTACTTTGAGGTAGTGAAAACTGCCAAGAAAACCCAACATGTAATCACAGATCAAACGGGTTGCTTTTAATTTTATTTGAAAAAGAACGAACTCGAACACTGAAATTCAACCACATTTCTGGCGGCTATTTAATAAATGGGGGATGGGGGGGGGGGGAGGAAGTAAGAAAATTAACAGGTGCTTTGAAAAACATGATGACTAACAAGTGGAGACGCATAACACACTGGAAAAAAAAATCACGAAAGATTTACATGCTCTTGGTCATTAATGGCCTACTTTAGATACAAATCACAGATATCTGCACACCAACGCGGTTTTTCTCTTCACAACCAATTTCCACAAAATGATCACTCGCGCTCAGGTACAGAAGCGCTTTGTATAATGACGCAGTCGTAAGCATACTAAGTATGTGCCGGAGAGATGTGATGCATGACAATGACGCGTAAAGGAATTGTGAAGAGTCTCGGCAAACGTTACATACCAGATGGTTTACTTTTTTTTTCGGCACAAAAAACCGGAGTTCGACCTCCGCCCATTTTTATAACCAGTAGCTGTCGTTCTAGCCATGGCATGTTTTAAAATCCATTACAAAATATTTTGTGTTAAAAATATCGATAAAAAATTAAAAATTTCAGAATTTTTTTAAACGCAAGAATTGTTTGTAATGGATTTGCCAAGCAGTAGCCCGTGGCATGTATATTCATTGAAAATTTTTAAATGCATTTATGTCCATTGGTTTTTGCGGCTTATAAGAACTAAAAACGTGCAAATGTTGTCTTTGACGAGCCATTATGTGAAAACCGGTTGAGCTAATTTTTTTTCTACGAGGAAAATGTACTCACAAGTAACGTCTACTTCATACAAATATCAAATTACAGATTTTTCCCACTGGAACACCCAATCACTGACCATGAACCAGAGCTGCCGACGTGCACATAAGGCATAAGGAGTTGAAACCAAATAGTGCAAATATTTTCGCCACGTATTCGTGCTTCTACTTATAGGTCTTTTTCTGTGACGTCAGCACGTCAGCGGCTAGCGGACGTGCGCTCAGGTTTTTAGGGCCCGAAGACCAGCAAGCCCTTCTTCCTTCCGCTCTGGAGAGCAAGCTGGTACTCGCACTTGGCTTAAGGCCGTGATCTTTCATTTATTTCAAATAATTGCAAATAACTCAAATAAATTTTAACTAAATGCTTTGGAAACACTTAAGACTTGTGTACAGTGATACGATACACAATTTTGCCAGAGCGTTTTTTTAATAATGTACCGTTTATAAGCAAACTATTATTTTGCTTCAGTTTGGCTTATTCTGGCAACAAAATAAGTGATATTTCACGGGCAAAAATTTACAAACCCGTTTAGTATATTGCAACATAAAAATTCAGATTCAAACGACGATATACAAGCGTTAAAACTGTAAGAATAGATTTTTGATACACGTATTAATTTGCGTTAAAAATATTTTAGAAACCAATGTAAAACTAAAGAGCGAGGCCTTAAATACCCTTCTTCCTTCTTCCTGAGCATTTTGGGTTAGCGCTAGTTTCATGTTTCATCCCTAATTTTGAATGTACTCCATCCATGTGGGGTTTTACCCGACCACCTCAAAAATGGTTCATCGGAAAGTCTGTCCGTGTCAATAGGTAGATGGGCACGTTGACCATCCACTCATCGCATACTATGTACTCAGAAGACTTTGCTTCTCTGTATCAACAGGCGCTTACGAAAACGTAGTAGGTTAGATCCTACTCGGTAGTATTGGTCACGTGATTGGATCTACTCACTCGTTAGATGCTTAGAGAGTAGCCGTAAAAAATGGCAAAATCTGCAGAAATTGTAATTTTAGTCGCTAATCAGGCATTTCTGTGTTATTAAACCAGGTTAGAACTGTGCAGAATATCCTTTTCTACAGGCACAATATACGGATATAGCACTACAACGGAAAGGTCAAAAATGTATATGTTTGGAACACTTAATTATTACTCATTATAAGAGATGATATATCGCGAAAATATTTTGTGCCAACATATCCTTGAAACGCTGTAGTTTCTTGCAACATATATGGCTATATGATATACTTCTGACACAACGTAGCTGTTCGCAGACCAATAATAGGCATTAAGTATTACAATACCGGTATTCTTATTACCTCAGTCAAATAGTGTAACATTCAAGTACAAACTAAAGCCAGTAATCCTCCGACAAACTGAACGTGTGTTGAAATCCAGCAAACAGTCAAGTTTTACCGCGACAAACCATTATATCTAGACTATAATTATATACTTTATTCAATACCTGAATTACGTTCTTTGGCAATATTTTTGCTTGATAAACTGCTCCAGACTTTTCGTTTAACAAAAATAATAAGATCCGACATTGTACACTCAAACCGCCTTACAACATATTTTCTTTTACATACACTTGCGGGAGTCTGTGTTTGTTGACGTTTTACGAGCGCTTTCTTGTATATCGTCTGCTAGCGACTATCTACTCTGCTTCCGAGCAGGGTAGAACTGATTGGATCCGGCGACGAGATTGCGTTGAATACTTAAGAGATCTTGAGGGCCGGTGGATCTTTACCGCACGATGTTATTGGCCGCTTTTAGAGTCAAATCGACGCTATCGAATAGATCCAATGTAGTTTTCATAAACACCTAATGGCGAACGACTCTACATACAGAAAAATTTCATTAAAACATATTCAGCTTAATGATGGGCATATGAAAATTCACTCGCTACAGTAGGGTAGGTTATCTCAATCACCTGACCAGGTTTTGTCGATTACCATGATTGATAACGCGATCCAGGAAAAAAATACCTACTCATTATCTACGTGATAAATATTTTGCGAAATGCTACATTCACAGCGCATTATTTACACATGTCATACTTATATTTTAATATATTGGTTTCATTGTTTGACCGAGAGGCCAAAATCTCGACATTTTCATAAGCGCCTATGAAGAGGTTATATACGAACCTCGAACGAGTTCACATCGCATTTTCTTCTCGTTCTAAGAAAACTAATTTCATGTGTAGTTTCGAACGACACACCTTTTCTGCAACTATTCTACTGACCTGTTTCAAGTAAGAGCTGTATAAAAAATATTGCTACTTTTACGTGTAATACTTTGCACAACCATTTCACCTACCAAGTTTGTTGAAATGTAATAGATACTATTCTATTCAGGCGTGCAACTTCGCGAACACGTTCAGTTTCAAACGCGATCAAACATGACTGCTGAACATGCTCAACTAAACATGCTAGAGACCACTAGTTTTTTAAAGGTGGATTGCAGAGTCAAGTGAGGAAAATCTCGAGATAAAGGCGAAACTAAGGAGAACTTGAGTAAAAACTAAGAATTTTCCGTTTACATTGCAGAGTCAGGAAACTTGAGTTATCTCAGTTGAGGTGAAGTGTTACCACAATAATCACGAGAAAAAGAATTTCTCTTCGTGCACCGACTTGCGAATGTAGCTAAAATGTATATTATTTCCCATTTACTATACACAAAACTTACATGAGTGATTTGTTAACTTATATTCAGTGTTTCGCAAACGGTAAAACTTAAAAAAAAAAAAAAAAAAAATCGTAACCACATTGTTTGAATAAGGGGGTCGGGATAAAGTGAGCACTCAAAAAAGCCCTGCTAAAATTCTATATTCAACCAATTCGTATCTTTCCACGCGTAACGGCTAACGACGGGGACTGTCTAACCTCTCTGGACACGTCACTTGATGTTTGCACGTGTAACATAAATTGTGCAGTCGGTAGGAATCGATACAGTTTGATAAAAAAAACGTTTATTAATCATAAATTATGTCAATTTCGGTGATTTTTTTTCAGTATTTTTAAATTTAAATAGGAAAATACACGGAACTATATTGCATAATTTCACTGCCAACCATACAAACAGTAAGGCAACTAGAGTTAATGTTGAATTATGTACAGTAATGGTTAGTGATATTTTTTCAAAGGTTAAATTTTTAGTGCTCACTTTACTCCGAATGACCTACAAAATGGTATCGTAACCATTTTGTTTGATAACAAAAGTTACAGTAAAAAAAAACACGGCATCGCTTTCATGTAAAAATGTACAACGAATATAAACTGTGCAGTAAATGGCAATGCCATCTTTCATTTACACCGTGGTTGTGTTCCTCCTTTAAAATATTACCAATAAATATAAAATACGAATATTACTCTCCCCCATGTGGCATTCTAACCTGAATTGTTGTTTTGTACGTGACAGTAGTCTGAAAACCCCGTTTTTAGTATTTTGAGGTGCCAAAAGTAACCATGTTTCTAAGCATTATAACTAGAAAAAAATAGAGAATAGTATTTTGAGGTGCCAAAAATAACCATGTTTCTAAGTATTATAACTAGAAAACAAAAATAGAGGAACATAGTTTCCAATAGTTTTTCTTTTCGTAGATAAAGGTATAGAACACGCGGTTAGTAGTATATCTTAAAAAAACCTTTCCCTTAACAGACTACAACAACGTCCATGTGCGAGTTGTATAGGACTATCTCAAGAGTTAGAGGACCGGGCGCGTGAGACGTGCTGTATCGTGGTACGGAAAGTATTTTTTTTCTTGTGTAACTATTAATAATGTTTCCAATGCGTTCACGTACAAAAAGAAGACACACTTCAAACAGTGTCCCTGTCATTTAAAAAATACCGTCCGCTTATTAAAACCATGATTCCCGAGCTCATCAAAAGTGCTAAAAATGGCTTTTTCACGTTGCTGTAGCTGAGGAAATATTGATCGTAATCATAAAACTAAGACATAGAAACCAGTATTGGACTTTACTACGTACTTCCCATAAATAAAACAATAGGGTCATCGCTTGAAGTCCAATTGAAAAACACATTCTAGGAAAACACTACACGCTAGTTTAGTTCTCCGCGCCTAGAGACGATGACTGAGGTGTTTGACACGCGTGTTATGTTCGACTTATCGCCTTCCCCGCTTCTGTGCCCTAAATGTAAAGAGAAAGCTACCGCCCACTAGCGTACGCAACTAGGGGCACGTAGCTCGAACCCATTTATGGCGAAGGGCTCTTCACAGGTGTACCCGAGCTCTCCTGCCAACTTCGACAGTGGTTCTTTTCAGTTCGGCGACGTTCACAATCTGCCGCCACGAGGGCGTTGTCAACAGAGGAAGGAGGGGGTGGGAAGGGGCGGAAGGTCTCGGTTTGGCGGTCGCCCGGCATGACCCCGCCCACTTCTTCGCCAAGCGGCGGAACATTTCTTTGTCCCGTTTCTGCACGTGACTCCCTCGCCCGACGAGGAGCCACATCCTTCACATGCCAGGATTGCCTACATACACGACCCTTAGTGAGGAGCCAACCCTAATGGCTGTCAAGACACTCCTCAGAATACACTTTTACGAGAACCCCCACGTCAGAAAACGCAGTGTTGAAAAATTACTACAAGTTTTTAGTAGTTGACATAATACAATGAATTAAAAGCCCAACCAGTGCCAAAGACACGCCCAGTAGAGGAATTCAATTTGGACCTTCAGAGCATAAGCACACAAAATCATTAAAAATTCACTAATTAAAGACGCGTTGTCAGCTTCACAACAACCCTACTACTGTTCAGTAACTATAAACGCGTGCGTCGTTAAGCCGCGTACACACGAGCGCGCCGCGGCTGCAATGCAACACGCGCCGAACAGTATTCGCGAGGCGCGCGCAAGTGTGTACGGAGCTTCGAACACGCGCCGAGCACGCCACGAACAGGCGCGCCGCGAACCACCGACTGTCGGTTTTTGCTACGAACACAAAGCGATTTGGCGCGCCAGTGTGGATGTGTTCAGTCCGCATTCGCCCTGAGTAGCGCGCGCGCAGACCATGGCGCTCAGTGAACTGTGGTGTTCGTCACTTTTAGATGGATCGCCTCATGCGCAGCGCGTGCTCGAGGCGCACAGTGTTGCTCCGCGCGTTGTCTGCAACGCGCGTTCGATGTTGCATTGCAGCCGCGGCGCGCTCGTGTGTACGCGGCTTTACACCTGGAAACTGTACAGCTGACGAGCGCAGATATCGGCATTATAGCAGGGCCTCGAACTTTTCGCGAAAAGAATTTTGTCCTAGTTTGTTTCAGTGCCTTACGTGCATTTCAGCTTCATGGTTATTGGCACTGCACAAAATGAATGGTTTTGTTACTTCCTCGTGCTTAGTCATTTTATGATACTATGAGGTTTCTGCGAGTCAACAACTTTCGCTAACAATCTAGGAACAGGAAAATGTCGCGAATTCAATCACCAGCATGCTAGAATCCATTGCACTATGCATACTCGAGCCACGTCTATTCGTTAATTGCCTGCTGTTCCACTGAGAAGCAGCTAACGGACAAATGGTCGGGGTTTGAGTACGCATAGGACAGTTGAGTCTAACACGCAGGTCACTGAATTCGCGAAATTCTCCTGTCCCTAGCAATGGCGTATATCTAATATAAGTAACAATTCGTAAAACCATTCAGTTTGTCATACACACAGGGGTGCCCACCAAGAGGCATCATTGCGCAAATTGCGCATTTAGAATTTTTAGTAGGATTTTTTTTTAAAGAATAAAATGTTTAATCATAAATGAAAAAATGTTTTCATGATTGTGCAAGTGCTATCTTGGTATTACCTACAAAGCAGGCTAGTAAAAACCACAACAGTTGTATTTGTTTACAATTGTTAAGAGATGATGGTTTATCGCGGGAAAACTTAACTTTTTGCTAGATTTAAACACACGTTAAGCTTACCGGAAAATTGCTGGCTTTCTCTTGTACTTGGAGCTGTTGCCCTATTTGACTGAGCCAATAACAATCCAGCTATTGTAATATTTTATGCCTATTGTTGGTCTGCAGACAGTTGCGTTGTGTCAGAAGTACTTCATACAATCATACTACATGTTGCGAGAAACTACAGTGTTTTATAGGTAGGGCCACGATTTTGTCGCGAAAAGATTTTTGCCCCACTTTGTTTCAGTAACTCACGTGCACATCGGTAGTTATGTTTCAAGGATATTGGCAGCGTGTCTTTGTTCAGACACGTTTCTCATTTTACTGCACCAATAAGAATAAGATTATTGTGAGTCTGTACGTCTATAATTTGCCAAGGTAAGTGACGGTAAAATAAACCAATCACAGATGATGTAGCAGAGCTGCAGGTGTGCACATGACGCATCGAAACCAAATGTTGCAAAAAATCTTTTCGCCATAAAATCGCGGCTCTATTTATAGGGTATGTTGATACAAAAAATTTTCGCGATATATCATAATTTCTAACATTTGTTTTTACGAAATGGCAGCCTAAATATCTCTCCAGTACTGAAGTGTAACTCGAAGTAAATTTTTTTTTGAGTTTAATTTTAGGAGGGGGGATTTTGGGGGAGATTTTTTGGGGGGGATTTTTTTTGGGGGGGATTTGCGTATTGGGTGGAGGGGGGTACGAGGATGTGTATGATACACAACCACATAACGGTAACAATAATCGCCGTATCCGTCTCTAATGGCCTTGCTGTCGACGAGACGTAAAGCCCAATTACCTCACCTTACTGTTACATAGGATGGTCTTGCAGGACTGCTAAAAACTGGCCGCGCGAAATACGATTCAGTGCTCTGTTTGCAAAAGTCTTTCCGCACAGAACCACGTGAACTCCAGCAATAAATAACAGCGGCAAAAGAACAAGAGTGAAAACAACTTTCACTGGTTATGTGGTCTGGCGTGGGGTGGGGGAGAGGGTCCTGGAGGAGGGGATTTATACTGCCGCGACTCCCACCTGGTCCCACCGAAGCTAAACTTTCTACAAAAAATAAAACCACGTGGTTTACTTGCAGAGAACACGGTACACACCGAGTAGATTGGACTTTAAAAAAACCCAGCCATCCGCTTTAATTTAACTGCCGCTCGCGGGTTGAGACACTCGACTTGGACGGAAAGTTGTCTGATTACAAGTAACTGCCATCGCGAGTTAATTACTCCACAAAAGTTCCTTTCTCAAGCACACTACAGTACCGTAATGCTACAGCCACAAGATTCTCGCGAGAATATTTTGCCTCCATTTTGTTTCAATGTCATACGTGCACATCGGTAGCTTTGCTTCATGGTTATTGGCATCGTGTCTTTGTTCAGACGTCTCATTTGACTGCACCGTTCAGGAAAGGTTACCATGACCCGTACGCCTGTAATCTGCGAGCACAACCCTAAAGAATGCGAGAGTTCTAATCACTAGAGGCCGCAGTGGCAGTGGAGCCAGACTTCTCGCCTCCCGCCGAGGCGATCCGGGTTCGATTCCCGGCGGGGTCGGTCCCCGGATTTACGCATGTGGGAATCGTGCCGGACGATGCCGCTGGCATGCGGGTTTTCTCGGGATCTCCCGTTCCCCCGCCCATTCATTCCGGCACTGCTCCATACTCAAATCATATCACCCTTCACCAGCGCTAAGGACCTTGATGTTAAGGGCGTTCAAATGGTGAAAAATTATAATTTTATATTAGTTTGAAATAGTGATAGTTTTGCAGACATTACTTAAGAGTACATTTACCTCTAACGAAAAAAAAATTAGCTCAGCTAGTTTTCCCGGAATGTCACTTCAAAGTAAAAATTTGCATATTTTTACTTCATACAAAACTTGAAAACCAGTAAATATATTGAAATGGTAAAAATTACATCAAAACTACACGTAACTGTCTACAGCTTGAAGCATATAAAAACCCATTATAAAATATTTTTGTGTTTAAAATAAATCTCTAGAAGTAACAAAAAAAATTTCAATTTTTGAAATTTTTTATTTAACATAAAATGTTTTGTAATAGGTCTTATTTGCTACAAGCCGTAGACAGTGACACCTAGTTTTGATGTGATTTTTTCCATTTAATTATGTTAAATGGTTTTCAAGTTTTGTATGAAGTAAAAATATGCAAAGTTTGACTTTGAAGTGCCATTACGGGAAAACTAGCTGAGCTAATTTTTTTTTCGTTACAAGTATGTGTTCTCTCAAGTAGTGTGTACAAAATTAACACTATTTCATACAAATATAAAATTGTAATTTTTCACCACTTGAACAACCTTAAGCGCTGACCAAAATCTTTCACTCACTCACTTTTGGCCCCAAGCCAGAATTCCAGCAACTGTAAGTTCGTATGCAACTTCCGCAATTGGGCAGTGACTTATTTGAACTTCCTTGGAAGTCGCTTAGCTAATAGTAGGACAGAAGCAACTAAATGCAGGCCCATACCACTGCGTCATGGAGCAGCCAGCGAGCAGATAATGTCTGCTTGAATATACACATGTTCTTGGAGGCTAGCCTACACGACAGTGAACCCGCGAAGTTCTTCAGTCTCTACTACTCACTGACAAAAAATCAGAGCTGCAGATGTGCATATAAGGCATTGAAACCAAATGATCCCACAAACTCGTCGCTTTACATAGCATGACAATTTAGCAAGAATTTCATGACGCACTGGACCAAGCCCGACTATAAACGTGTTATTCCCCAGAATAATTAAAATTTCAATTTGTGGGAAACGTGAGCAATGTACATACTGTTCATCTACGAGCGAGTTCTCCAAGACTGTGTAAGTATTACATTAACAAAACTTCTGTTTTTTTTTTTTATTTGGAAGACTCAGTCATGTCATTCGCATTTCGTTACTCGTATACCCTGAATCGTTTTTCCATCGTTTTTATACGTTTATAGTTCTCCAAAATACGTTCATTAAAATACAGGATGTGCGAAAATTAAACGCCCTCCAAGAAAAAGAATTTAGGCATTATTTTGGACATTTCTAGCCAAGCGAATATTAACTGAGGCATTAACCCTTGAAAATGAAGTTTAAAGATAGTATTTTGGCAAAATACCGGAATAGGATTGGAGTTAATCACTATGTAGGAGATGTTAAGTTATAGTGAAATTTTAGCGTTTAAACAAATCACCATTCAAACTTTTTCTTCAATTAAGATAATAGAGATGGTCATCATCTTAATGCGTGAGATTACTTAGCTCCTAGTTTAATGGACGACTTGAAAAGAGGCGGAGCTTCAGTCAGGTGTGGGAAACAATTCATATCTCCATTGATACCGCAGCCGAACATAACCTTCATTTAGCTGTTTGGCTTCACATGTCCCGGATGAGATGTACGTCAAGAAAATGAATTATTTGTTTGGAGTTTTTGTGGTTTTTTTCAGGTAAACATTAATCTTATGTATTTGCGTATCTTAACCACGAAATAGAAACTATATGTTTTACCCTTGCGTGCAAATCTATGAATGCGCAACAGTTTTGCTTTCTGCAATTACCAACTAACAAATCAGCATGTTTGTAAACAAGCTTTGTTTCCCACAGTATTTTTCCTCTTCGGTGACGTCAGGAGGCGTGTACTTCAAGTCGTCCATTAACATTTCAAGTTGTCGGATTGGGCAATAGGCTAAACAAGGAACGAAAATAATAGTCCTCTGGTCGAAAACGCTTAAAATGAATCGTTCATGCCAGAATCACAATAGGGCGACAAACGCGACGCGAATTACAAAAGATGTCAGTCAATCAGAGCCGAGGTTCCTGTGACATCAGCGCGTCCGCCTCGACTCTTATTGGTTCCAGCATTAGAAATAATTAATACAACTGTTGTTCTGACAGGCTACAATGTAGACAACAAATACTACTTCGCCTAGGAATTTATTTGTACATGCGCCATGCTCTCAGGAAAATGCATCATGTGATGCAGTTGGTTAAAAGCACGTTGTGAAATACAGACAAATAGAGTAAAACTGGGTCAGGCCGATAAATTTGACATCAAATTTGTTTTGCACCATTATTTTTAATATTTGTGTTTTTTTCGAAACGACAAATTCATTCATTTTAAACACAATACAGCCTCCTATTAGTACATTCTGAAATAAATTGAATTAGTTTTGTAGAGGTTTTATTATTATTTTTTTTTTTTGCTGGATGACAGAAGCGAAGTGTTATTATAAGACGACTACGTGATTTTTCTACTTGTCTAAACATTATTTTTAAGCCGCGGCTACACGGTTAAACAATGTTGGTACGTGTTTATAAAGAAGCGAACTGCAGTTGTCCAAACACAAATAAAATAATTTAATATAAAATAAACATTAAAAATAAAAAAACATAAAAATATATCATTTAGTGTAAGGTTTGCATTTTGTGATGCTCTTATTATTTTTTTTTTTTTAATAGTATGAAATAAAAACGACCGCTCTGACTGTAACTGGAAAGAAAGACACTTCATACACAAAGAATCCTCGCTCGAATCTCGGCATCGACAGGTATATTTTTTTTTTATTCCATAAATAAAATTGACGTCCCGCCAAAAAAAAATTATATTTATTTCAACCAAATACTTAGTATAAAATAATTAAGTTTGGCAGGTAACCAATTAGTTTAGTTGCGCTAAACTAACAAATTTATTTTAAAAAAATCATTTTTTTAGCGAGATGCTAGGGATGAAATCAACACCCAACCAACCATATTTAAATAAATACGGCGACCGGTATTTGCTGATGTCCACGCGGAGCTGTGTGCGTGCATATGTATGTGAGGTAGAACCAGGCCTATCTTCACGAACGGATTAAATACACACTGACTAGACTGAGTCAACACCGCAGTCAACTGACAGCAGCACGGGAGGTTAAATGAAACTGGAACACACTCAATGGCCAGCAAACAGAAATACAATCCGATGGCACCTCACTACACCAACGCCGCTTATTTACCTACGTCCCTGGGTGATACTAAGTAAAATAGGCCCGCGGCAGCCGAGTGGTCAGATCATTCGCCTCCTCCCAATGAGGTAATGCGGGCTCGATCACCGGCACGGTAGGTCCCCGGATTTTCGCACGTGGGAATCGTCCGGGACGTCTCCTCTCATTCTGGCGTTTCTCCACAGTAGGGCCTCGTTCCACGCCATTCTTCAGGGTAAGGAGCTGCAAAGGAGCACCCCGTAGTAAGTTCACATCCGGACTTCTGGTACCCTCCCTATACAATGGTATTATTATTACATAAAGAGATTACCGCAATCTTGAATTTATTTATTATTGCTGTAACTTTCATTTCTAGAGATGACGGTTTATCGCGGGAAAAGTTGGCTGTTTGTTGGGTTTCAACGTACGTTCAGCTTACCAAAATATTACTAGCTTTTTCCTGGACGTGGAGCTGTTACCCTGTTTGACTGAGCCTATAAAAATCCCGCTATTGAAATATGTAATTCCTGTCATTGGTCTGCAGACAGCAACGATGTGTCAGACGTACATCACACAATCGTACTACACGTTGCGAGAAACTACAGTGTTTTCAAGGGTATGTTCGCACAATAAATTTTCGCTACATACTATCATCTCTAACTATGGGTAGAGGGGCTGATATATCGCGAAAATTTGTTGTGCCAACATACCCTTGAAAACACTGTAGTTAATTACGACACATGATTAGGCGATGTACGTCTGACACAACGTAGCTGTCTGCAAACCAATAACAGGCATAAAATATCACAATAGCAGGATTCTTATTGGATGAAACAAATAGGACAACAGCTGCACATAAAAGCGAAAGCCAGTCATTTTCTGGTGAACTGAACGTGCGTTGAAATCCAGCAAACAGTCAAGTTTTCCGCGAAAAATCATGCCTATACCATACTTAATTGACGGTTTTTAATTTAACACCAATAAAATCCTTTACCATCTCACAAGAACAGTAAAACCGCCCACTATAGCAAATTTCGGTGACAAGAAAACAAGCTTCGAAAATCAGCTATAAAAAAACAACTCTAGGCACTAGCTCGGAATTAAAAAAAAAAAAAAAAACTACAGAAACTACGGAGATTGAGAATCGCAATCAAACAAAAATCCGTAAGTAACCATCCTACACAAATAACGTTTAACTATTATACAATATTAGTTACTAAGCAATAATTGTTGCTGTAGAGTGTCAATTCGATGAATAAAAGACACATGCATTACAGCATAGAGAATAAATGAACTTTGATGCATGATACGCGTTGAGTAGGTTATATTTGTCAGAGAGTTAAATAACCAAAGTAAGACAATTTATCCTTAACTTCGTCAAAAATATGAAAGACCAACTAAATATATTACGATCACGAACTATGCTGTACCGTCCAACAACACATGCCAAAATTAATATTTAACTTGACGTGCATTATTTTTAAAAATATCCTTTTAGAGACCGGTCTTAAACACACTTTAGACAAGAAGGCTAATTCTTTCTTCCCATATCTTAGCTAAGAATGCTACTGTCCAGGGGCGTCATTTGGGGCCACAGAAGGGGGGGGGGCAAATTCCCCCCTCAGAACTTAGAATTTTAAGTGTATAAATATGTTTTTTGTATTCTTAAATTTAAATAACGCTAACTTAAGCACATAATACTAAAGTTTTGTTATTTTTATTATTAAAGTTACTAATTTATAAATGCCTAGTTCATAAAAAAGATGCAACAGGGTAACTTGTCACCGGAAAACAAAATCTTGCCACCCCCTCTTCCCCTCTAGAAAAACCTGAAATGACGCCCCTAGTACTTTTTACTATCAGTGTTCACGTTAAAACAGACTGGAGTTACCTGCTGGGCTTAATCAGCGGTTGATTTGACAAAAAAAAAATGCTATGATATTCTGTCAATGCTTGTAGCTAAGCAGTTAGCAAACTGGCCTGTATGATGAAAAGACGTTAATAGGGATCCACTGCTAGATTATCTAAGACATCTAGGTAGGAAAATATGTGCGGTCTACCGCACTCGTTAATCATGTTAGCACCAATGTTGAATATGTTTCCCTAATTATTACGGATTATAATCGCAGGAAAACTAGACTGTTTGCTGGGTTTCAACGTACGTTCATCTTACGAAAAGATGACTGGCTTTCGCTTGTGCGTAGAACTGTTGCCCTATTTGACTGAACCAATAGAAATCCTGCTACTGTAATTTTGGTGCCTATTATTGGTCTGTAGACAGCTACGTTGTGCCATACGTACATCACCCAATCATACATGTCGCAAGAAACCACAGTGTTTTCAAGGGTATGTTGGTACAAAACATGTTCGCGATATACCATCATCTCTACTAATTATGTGTTAACAGGATTGCACTCCCGCCAGGTTGCCATGTATTTACGTCTAACCCTGTGTGTGTGTATGTGTGTGTGTGTGTGTATATATATATATATATATATATATATATATATATATATATATATATATATATATATATAT
>PNEQ01007155.1:0-25406 GCA_003012365.1 Medauroidea extradentata | reverse complement strand
CGAATGTATATACAAAATTTCATTGAAATCGGTTAAGCCGTTTCGGAGGAGTACGGAAACAAACACAGCGACACGAGAATTTTATATATTAGATATAAACACATACACACAGAGGTTGTCCAGAAACAAACGCATAATAAACACATCACACGAATGTAAGTGGCGACATTTTATATTACGCCTATATGGCAACACAGCACTGTAATTAGTCCCTCTTGCGCTCCACAGACATCTTACCTTATTCTACCACTACGTACAAACATGATTCTACGTTTACTCGACGTTACATACATAATACCCGGACGTGGAGCGCAAGAGCGAACTTTCTCCTTGCAGTGCTGCCACACTATTCACGTATGTCGTCATACAACATTTTGCTACAAATATTTTCGTATACAATTTAACCAAGAATTCGTGTGGTTTGCTAATCTTACGGCCGTTTCTGGATACACACACACACGTCCGGATGATTATGACAATTGTGTGTTAATTTCGCGTGTTATAGTTAGACAATCTCCAGACGCGGCTCACACCCACAAGCCAAGGAAATGCAGACAATGGCCGCGAAAGCCTGCGATCCATTTTAGATATGTATATCTCCAAAAATGTTTAGTGCCAACATACCCTTGAAAACACTGTAGTTTCTTGCGACATGTATGATTGGGTGATGTACGTATGGCACAGCGTAGCTGTTTGCAGACCAATAATAGGCATCAACAATTACAATAGCGGGGTTCCTGTTGGCTCAGTCAAATAGGACAATAGCTCCACGTACAAGCGAAATTCAGTAATCGCTTCATAAGCTGGACGCATATTGAAACCCAGCAAACAGTCAAGTTTTCCCGCGATAAACCATCATCTCTAGTTAAAATTTCATTCCTTTACATACAATCAAAACTATTTGGACTTAATTTGTTTTGACACTAATAATATGAATGTTAATGCTTAACGCGAAGTGGTTAGTTTAGATATATATTTAATGACATTACATTTCGTAGTCAATTTTCAGGGAAGCATTTTTCCCATTATAATTTACTGTAAGGAACAATTGAAAATTCATTTTGACTTACCTTTAACATGAGCTGTTGCTACGCAAAATTAAACACACTCCATCCTGACTCGTCTTGTGTGTGTGTGTGTGTGTGTGTGTGTGTGTGTGTGAAGCATATACATATACAAGAAAAATATAACATGTGCTCCGGCGAGAGAAAGTATATTAATGTTCTTATTACATTACATTAGACCCATCTTTAACGATGGTGAAGGGTGACAATGCGAGTATGAAGCAGCGCCGTAATGGGAGGGTGGGGGGGGGGGAGGAAAGAGAAACGGAAGATCTCAAAGAAAACCCGCCGACCAGCGGCATCGTCCGGTACGATTCCCACATACGATAATCCGTGGACCGACGCCACTGGGAATAGAACCCGGATCGTCTTGAGGAAGGTGAATAGTCTGACCATTAGGCCACCGCAGCCCTCAACAATGTATGGGCTCAGTCACTTTTAACGATATCGCTTTCGGACAGAAACATTGCTCGATGATTGAACATGTGGTGGGGGGAAAAACAGCAGGTGTTTTCGAGTGTTTTTGGACATGAAAAATGGTTGGTAGCTCAGAGTTTTCAGGGTATATAAAAAAAGCCTGAGAGATCCTATAGCAATGCCGACGCGAGATAAGGGCTGTGGGTGTCCTACGGTCATGGACACCTTTTCACGCAGTTTTTAAAATTATTTTTTATACTTTGAAGGAAAGTAACATATTGTAAAACCGTCACACAAGTTTGTTGAAAATTGTTTTGCTATGTAGCCTAACTTTATTGAAGACGATAACGAGCCCAATTACACAATTTTAACTCTTGAAAAACTCGGCTATATACGCTAAACAATTTACAACACATCTATGTGACCAATTTACGATATCTGTGCCATAGTAGAATTAAAAATAATAATATTCGCATAAACAACGCAAATAGGTACCCGTGATCTTAACCAGGAACATCTACATCGCATAGAAACGGTCGCGTCAGACGCACTTACAGTGCGTTTCACAGTGTTCGAAAATAGGTTTTTTACGAACACATTCCGCATATGCCCATTGTATCAATGTACGAAAAGGAAATACACTTCAAAGAATGACAAAAATGTAGTTTCAACAAATCACGTCAATTAGAAAAATAATTTTTGAGCCCCTCAAAATTACTAAAATCAGCTTTTCCAACCTGTAATATCTGAAAAACTACTAGCCGGATTCGTGTGAAACTACTTTAGAAACACGAAATGCACATTGTTTGTCACCAATAAAAAGATGGGGTCACCTCTGTAAAGTATCAAGTCAGGCGAGTATCTATGACACCACTGCACGGCGTTTCGGTAGAGACGATACCGCACGAGATGAGCCGGTCAACATCGCCCTTGGCACCGTACCTCTCTCACACAAACACACGGCATGTGTGGCTGACCTTGACTACAGGACGGGATGGAGAAGAATGTACTCAGTATTCACCTCTTAGCAGCAGAATCCGGCCTGTGAAATCACTACGGGGAGCAGACACCTCTCCGCACTTCCACAGGCGCCAATTACACCCCTCCACGAGTGATCTTCCGACGAGAACGCGCGAAGAAACGACGCTGGTCACGGAAGCTCGTGCTTCGCTTCCCGCCGACGCGGGACGAGCCCCAGAACGAGTTCCCGCACGAACGAGAGTGTGGAAGAGAGGTAGGTGTAGGATGGGGGAGGTACAGGTACAAATAAAAACAAAACACCGGCGGCAGACGCAGGGTCGCCGGGAAGGACGCGAGCGAGTGGCGTCGGTGCCGGACGTCCCCCGACAACTGAAAACAGCGCGGCGGTCTTCTACTCTCGCTGCTCCAGACGTCAGCCCGACTACCCGTAGGACGGGGAGGGGAGGCAGACGCGGAACGGTACCCTGTAGTCGGGAGGTCACGTGATCAAACCGGCCGGTCAACGAGCCCGGCCTCCGTTCGCCCACCAGACTAGTCCCCGATCAAGGCAGTTCTAGCAAAGACGACCGTCGTCGCCCACACAAGACCACCGCGCCGCCTACCCCGTCAACGTCATCGTGGGAGGTTGGGAGGGATGGGCGGGAGGAGCAAGGACAGCGAGTTTATACAGAATGATTCAAAATGCATGATCCCCTGCAACGCAAATAAAGCGTACCTGTTTCCTGTACACGTCATATGAACCCATGTTGAAACAATGAAGGACATACTGAACTCTACAGTTTCCGCCTCCTAGGGAAACTTTGGATGGTTGTCTTTTCTTCCCCTCGCAAAACAATCTGTTTAGTTGACAACGGCTCATACATACAAAAAAATAACGTGGAAGGAATCGACCATGTCCTGTACCGAGAAACCATCCCAGCATTTTCGCAGGGGGTGATTTCGGAAAACCACTGAAAATCCAAATCACGACAGCAGAACCGGAAATCGAGCACCTTGAGCGTCGAGGCGATGTGATACGCGGCGAGCAAGCAATCAATCATCCAGCCCGCACGTTTCCAGGTCCTATCAAGCTTGCTGTATTCCTATAGCAAGTAAACTTTATCGGTAACAGTATGATATAATCGTACATATTGAAAAATAAAGGACTGAACTACAGATGTCAGGATGTATGATTCTTCTTTACCTCAACGAAAACCAAGTTGAAGTCATAAACAAAACAATGTAAATTTCTGCCATTTTCAATATTTTTCCTCCTCTTTACTGACATACGAAATTAATACTTGTTTACCATTCTGAAGAATAAGACCGTAGTGTGTGTGTATGTTACAAAGCGGGTTGCAAGACGAGATGACAAGTGAGGGCCGCGACGGATGACCTTGAACTCCAGGGAGGGACGATATACAGCACGGAGGTACTGTTACCTTATTTGTCCCGCTCTTCCCTAGGGCGGGGCGTTCTTCCGTAACTGCGGCAGCGGAACGCTCGAGCGGCAAGTAAACGGCCTGACCCGGAGAAGGCCGAGGGCTACCGACCGGCAGCAGAACAATAAAAAATGTAAAAAAGTAGAACCGGAACCGAAATTCTTTGAACATCTGGAGCGTGAACCGACTCAAGCCACGTACCGTTCTCGCCTCGCTGAAATGTCGCCGCTTCTTCGCATGGCTTCGACAGCTAACGAACCCTCGAATTCTCTGCCCAGTCGAATAAGCATGGTGCCACGTGTCTATTTTGACGTTTCTGCACAGTAATACAACATTTAAGGACGTTGGACACGTAAAAATTAAAAAATATATATTTGTGTCAAACACTGTTCAACTTTTGCACATCAGATATCATGTCATTTCCCTAAATAAAAAATATATATTACGTCCCATAGTTATAGCTAGAGACAAGCAAAATTCGCGTTATTTTCTGACAGCTGACTAGACTCCAAGTGACTATAGGCTTGTTCGACGTCTCCCGCTGGCCGATATTGTCGTGACTTGCTACGGAGAATACTTACACGGTAGACAGGCCCATCTCTGTAAAGACGTAACACATGCAAATGACAACACAAAAGTTCTTGGCCAATTGGATCGCAGATTATTCCCTGTTATGTATAGGAAAGCGAAGTTTAGTCTGCTACCAAATGATAACGCGAATTTTGCATGTCTCTAGTTATAGCATAATCACCTATCAAAGTCACAAAATGGCAGTTGCGGTGTAGCCAAAATAATAAAAAATAATTAACTTGGAGAAACAAGATAATTCATATTGCAATTAATTATATGAGCTACTTCAAGACACTTTTGTAAACAAAGCGATACATTTTTGTATTTTTTTTTAAATTGATGAAAATTAGTACATTTTTGCATAACTTTGACTTTTGGCGACTACTGAAATTTTCAAAACTTACTTTTGTCAAACATGTCATAAAATGCATTAATACACTGACTTTCAGTTCCTGTAATTTTGAATTCATTACTAATTACTTTATTTGATTTTGGCTACACCGCAATTACCATTTTGTGACTTTGATGAGTGATTATGCAAAAACTATGGGGCCTAATTTTTTTTTATTTGGGGAAATGACGTGTTATGTGATATGCAAAAGTTGAACAGAGTTTGGCACAAATAATAATAAAAAATTAAATTTTACGGGTTCAACGTCCTTAAGAGTAGTGTACACCAGTTTCAAATTCCCACGTTTGATGCGCATGAACAGCGGAGAGATAAGAGCCAGATCACCACTCTCGACAATAGGCACATGGTCTCTATTCGCAGTGCGATAAACTGACGTGCAATGTTTGCGTACAATACTTTTTCCTATAGAACTTTAAACGGTGACCCTAAAATTAAATTTTTGCATAGTATGAAGTAAAGACCAAAGCACGGACCTTATGTTGCAATTTAAGGATTCAGATCATATTTTCGAAGTTACATCAGTCCAAAAAACCGTTTTTACCCATTTTCAGAGGCCACAAAATCATTTTTCTAACAAGTACACTGAATTTTCAAAACGTTTCAAGGGGAGTTCTTTTCCTAGATAACAACAATAAGAATAAGTTCAGCGGATTCGCGTATAAACGTTTTCACGTGACATGCCACAACACCGTCCAACGGCTAAGTACACAGTCCTCTTAAGGGCCTTCCCTAGTTAGGCTGTGTTTGTGTGTGAGGCAGAAAATCGATGGAGGGGCCCGAAAATGATGTTTCTAATAAACGTGCCGAAATTTTAAAACTACGGTGACATAGTATGAGGTGTGCGTTCTTTTCGCAGGTGTACGAAAATGCGCGTTAAATAGTTTCGTCAAAAGAACGAATAGTCGCAACTCGCTGCAACACATTTTAAGTGTAGGTGCGGAGGTCCCTTAAAAACGTTCCAGAGGAGAAAAAATCATAATTTTATATACGAATGAAACAGTGTTAGTTTTGTAGGCGTTACTTAGAGTACATTATCATATTACAAAAAAAAAAAACCGTAGGTTTGGCAGTTTTCCCACAATGCAATTTCAAAGTCAAAATTTGCATGTTTTTAGTTCATTCAACCCCTCCAAACACCAATCAATATAATGAAAGCAAATAATTAACAGTAAAACAAAACACAAAATGTTTTTGTATTAATTTTTTTTTCTAAAAGTAGCAAAAAATTCGAAAATAGCAGATTTTTTAAATAAAAAACATTCTTTGAATAGATTTTTATATACGTAAAGCACTAGCCAGCGACATGTAGTATCACTGTGAATTATTTCGTTTCATTATGTTGATTGGTGTTTGGGGGTGTATGATCTAAAAACATGCGGATTTTGACTTCGAAATGCCATTGTGGGAAAACTGGCTGAGCTAATTAGTTTTGTAAGAGGATATTGTACTCCCAAGTACTCTCAAAACTAACACTGTTTCATACATACATACAATTATGATTATTTCCTTCTGGGACATCCTTAAGACTCGGCATCCATCAGTCGCCATATTGAATTATTTTATTTTTCGCTCTTATGAAATTCTGAGAGGAAAAATGTAAAATTTGTTGCTATAATATAAATTCTATTTACCTTACGCTACAATAAAAGCATCGCAATTGAACTTTCAACGTATATTTAAGCCGTAATCAGTCGAGCAAATTAAGGTTAAAAGTTCAAGTGCGATGCTTTTATTAATAGAATATATATCACAACAACAAATTTTACATTTTTCTTCTCAGTATTTCATAAGAGCGAAAAATAAAACAATTCAATATGGCGACTGATGCCGAGTCTAAAGGGATATCAGTACCTGCCATCTTCGAATTCTTCAGTTTTCGCTGTATGTTCCATACAATGACATTTATTAACATTTCCATTCTCACGTGGCACAGATATTACATTCGTGATACCAAACTGTCACACCTCCACTGCCTTTCTTAGCTTTTGACTAGTAACCTTCTAGAAGATGATAGTCATTTATTTCTACGGATAGTCACAGGTATAGTATAAGCAATAGTAGTCAAGCAGTGCCAACTGTATACGATGAAATAAACTATATCCTATGATATGTCTAAACGTAAAAATTACAGAGCGTTTGTAGCCAAATTAAATGCAGAAGTTCCATTATTCCAAAAAAAAAAATGGCGGGCACTGGTTCCCCTTAAGGATGTTCAAGTGCGATAAAAGCATAATTTTATATTCTTATGAAATAGTGTTACTTTTGTAGACGATACTTGTGAGTACAGTTTCCTCTAACAACACAATTTTTGCTATCGTTGTTCTCTCATACCGGTGCGAAAAAGTAAACATTTGCTTGTTCTGCTGCCATGAAAATAGTGAAAACCAACTGACCTATTTGAATAAAATAATTCACTGTGATATTATATCCCATGAGCTATGCAATAAAGTATTTAAAATACCATAACGCAATATTTTGAATGTTTTTTTAATCGTAATAGTACAAGGGAAAAGTTGAAAATGTAGCAATTTTTTTAAATACAAAAAAAAAGTTCACGAGATTTGAAAAAAAAAAAAAAAAAATAAAAATAAATAAATAAAAAATTGTTTCATTACGTAGCCCATAGTACGTTATTTCACTGTAAATTATTTCACGTAAGTATGTCAATTGGTTTCCACTATTTGCATGGCAGCAGAACATGACAATTGTTACTTTGACGCACCATGAGAAAACTATGCGAGTTAATAAAAATTGTTTTGCAAGAGCAAACTGTACTCACAAGTATCGTCTATAAAACTTCCGCTATTTCATATAAATACACAATTAAGATTTTATCGCACTTGAACACACTTAAGAGGCCTACGTACCTGACGTATTAAAAATGTTGTAGCGCACAATATTGCTTCCTTTCCCCTACGAAAAAAAGGAATAAACTATTCTTCTAAAATTTAAAAAAAGCAGTACTCTTATCGGAAACATCATTTTGGAGCTCTAAAAACAGAAGTCAATATTTAAGCTCACACTGTAACTACAAAATACCACCTGGATTCGTAAAGCACACCACTAGAAACAAGCGTACAACTTCCTATAAACATCCCACAAATACAATTGCAAGGTCGTGGCTTAAATTCGCACAGGAAAAATATATAAACGAAAACACTGATGTCAGTTTCGCGCGCCGCGCATTGAAGCGAACACTTTATCGTAGACGTACAGCGTGGCAAGATGAACCTAACCTATGTTCTGCCATAACTTCTGTTTTAAAGTATTTTTGGTAATGTGGCAATGTTGAGCCATAGAAGATATTTGTGATGGATTTTGGAGATCATAATCATGTTATTATGCTCATTTTATGTTGGACTTGTAATCATTCTTGAAAGTTAACATATAATTCCTTAAAAATGATTCTTGAAGAAAAATTAATTAAAGATTCCAGTATTATTTATGTCAAGTAGTTATCAAGAATATATCATATAACTCGCCAAAGAGAAAATTTTGATAATACAACTTGAATAAACGGTGTGGCTAGAAAACTGAAAGTACAAGAAAATTATCTAACACTCCCCCTTAAACGCGGAAAATTACGTCTGGTTCAAAACACTACATTTGACAATTAGAGCAAACGACTGTACACAAGGACAGGAACAGAGAAAGGAGTCGGTCATGGGCATTAAAGGTGTTCACGCGGCAAAAATGCATTTTTTTACGGCACAATATTCGTTTTACAGACGTTACTTGTGACTACAATTTCCATCACTTGTAAAAATGTTTAAAGCTCTCATAGTTTTCCCATAGCATGTCGAAGTCAGAATTTATAAGTTACGGGAACATAGGAATAACAAAAACCCAACAGACTTACTCGAATGAAATAACTTACACTGAATGATATATTATAGGTTATATGTAGACACATGACAAATTCGCGTTTTCTTTTAGGCGCAAGCTAGAGTTTCAGCAACTATAGGTCTGTGTCACGTTCACAATTGGCCGTTGACTTACTCGACACTTCCTGGAAGTAGCTGAGCCAATAATATAACTGCCTCTGAATACAGGCCCATTTCACTGTCAGCGAGCAGCTAATAAAAAGCTGCTGTCTGCACGATTTCACAAATATTCTTGGAAGCTAGCCTACAAGTCAGTGAACCCGCGAATTTTTCCCGTCTCTAGATATATGCTAAAATATTTTTAAAACACACAATGAAATTTCTTTGTACTTTTACAAAGAATTTGCAAATACCGACAATTTACTTTATTATGTGGCAATTTTTTTTTTAAATCAAAAGGACTTTGCTGTGTGTTTTTAAATATTTTAGTATATGTCCCATAACATCTAATTTCAGCGTAAATATTTAATCGGAATAAGTCACTTGGTTGCTATGTTCCCGTAGCATGCAAACTCTGACTTTGACATGACGATATGGGCAAACAAACTTTGAGAGACAAAAATTTTTAAAAGTGGAAAATGTAACCACAAGTAACGTTTATAAAACAAATACTATGTCATGAAAATATAAAATTATGATTTTTTGCCACTTGAACACCCTTAAGGCCAAGCTCTCTAGTTTCTACTTACATAGCGATATTAATTTTTACGCCTAAACGGTAGCAGATTTCAAAAATCTGTCTACAAGTTTTGTTTAAAATAATCTTCTCCATGTTGGCTGACTTTTTCAAAGCAGTAAATACTGAGGCTGACATTGGATCTGACGCTCATCGCTGGCGACGGATACAAAGAAGAAGAAAAATTTGTTTACGTTTTAATCACTCATATAACTATTTTTCAGGTTACATGAAGGTTAAAAATAAATTTTTATGCTAATAAAATTATATTAAAATACCGGTATTTGCGTTTATTAATGCAATCTATTGCGTATGTTCGTGGGAAAGTTACTAATACATTTGTCTTACTTAATTCTTCGGCTTTCTATATGATATTTATTAAAATTGATGCTAGCATGAACAGATTATCATTTCTTTACTTGTCGTTCACGTTCTTTACAGTTACTGAGTTATTTCTCCAGGTAAAAGATGGTAGCACATGCTCGTGTCGTCAGAGGCCGGCGATATTTCATCGCTCTATTGTAAACACGTGGCACGAACTCGTTGGCGGCAGGGCGTATCGCACCGCTGTATTTATCAACAACCAGACAAATAGGAGACAGAAATTACCTGACCTACGCCAAAAGGCAATGAGCGTACCCAGTGGGTGGTTTCGGGGATTCAAACCCTCTCCGAAATGTCAGTTTCATTACCCTTTCCTTATTACAAAAGATAGGATATACTAACCAAAATGTTAGTAAAATATATTAAAATTACATTTAGAGACGTCAAACACAGATGACATTGAAACATTTACGCAAGATGAGAGTTCAAAAGTCCCTCCGAAAACTAATCCCATGGGCAGTAGGCTTATAAAATAAGAAACAGACCTAAATATGTTATACTTACTATAAGGTTAAAAGAATATTTTGTTTCACATCGAACGATCTGCTCATAAAAATGTACCCCTCTTACATCCTCAGATATTTGGAAAATATAGACCACTAATAACTTGCAACATTATTGTTGAAGTGTCTAGACTGAAAAATGTTTTGGCATTACTTCACAAGCTTTTTCTAGTAACAGTACGATTTTTTTGTTGTGCATTCAGAAAATTATAGTGCAGTGCAACACTAAAATTATCGGTGACATAGCAGCTCGGAGATTACGATTCCAGGAATGTTATCCTACCCCGCGGCAACGCCAGGCACAGCACATTAATAACTTTTTATCTCCCTCGCTGTTTGCCGAAGGTTTTAATGCTATCGGGGACTTTCATTCCCTGGTAATGTACCTCGCCTGTTCAACAAGAGAACATTCTCCGTGCCATGGAATTATCACACAGCAATTCTTATACGTATAACTAGCAGTGCGACCACGACTTCGCTCGCGAGCATTACTCATAGCAGATAATATTTGAAGCTGTCATTTGAGAAACAACATAAATTTAATTCTACCAAAATGAGTCGCGGGTTTTATAATTTTGTTCAGACGAAGTCAATGAAATATAGCGTTACTCAAATGCACTTACAGTTAAATGTCTTGCTACACTCGCAAATTTCGTTTAACGTGGTTTAATAATACTTGTATTTACCACTGCACAAAATATAAAATCCACAATTAATTTTAGTAGAAAATTGACTTCTATTGTTTCTTAAATGACATTCATTTACTTTAATTTAAAAAGGCCTCTTTGTATACCAGATCAAGTGTTAGAATTACATTTCTGCCAGTTGAGCTAACTCTACAGCAGGATAAGTAGCTATAGTTGTCCACGCGAAAAGCAGCCTTAAGGCCTCACTCTTTAGTGTTGCAGTATTTTAGAAAATATTTTTAAACGCAAATTAATACATATATCAAAAATTCATTCTGGCAATTTTAACAATTATTATATATCATCGTTTGTACCTGAAATTTTCTGTTGCAATATACCAAACAGATTTTTAGATTTTTGCCCCTGAAACATCGCATATTTTGTTGTCAAAATAAGCCAAAATGAAGCAAAATTATTTTTTGCTAGCAAACGGTACGTTATTTAAAAAAAAACGCTCTGGCAAAATTATGTATTGTATGACTATACACAGTCTCAAAATTTTTCAAAGCATTTGATTGAAAAAAATATCCGAGTTATTTGCAACTGTTTGAAATAAATGAAAGATAATGGTCTTAAATTTGTCCCTGCCACTAACAGCGACTTCGCTTGGGCCTTACGACTGATCGCCCCCCCCCCACCCGCCCAGCACAATAATTGGTGACTGTGCACTCAATAACATATTTGGTTTTCAAAACCTTCACATGAAGTTTAGTAGCATTAGGGAGTTTTGGTGGGATAATGTTCCGTTGAAATATAAACGTATTTGGTGGCCCAATTTTGAGGTTAGTGAGATGGTATATGTGGGCTGATGCTGTCGAGGAACTTCAGTAGTTAGTGGTCTGCACAATCCATTTTCACCACTTTTGAAAGATTTCATCCAAATTGCACTACTTCGCAATGTTTGTGTGTCAGACTTGCACGTTTGCACAGCCTTTAGAGGAATTTGGGCCCACAACCTCCCAACCAATAGATCGGAGCTAAAAACAACTGCGCTTCATGACGTCGAAGTTATTCATTAAAAATTATTCTAAAGTAAAATATTAATTTCTTATGCTCATGGAGGTTGGACAACAACACGTCTGGATAGAACTGTAGATTGAAACTCCTGTATAATTTAATCCTCGCTAGTAGTACTTGTTTTTCGGATCGCCTGCCTTGAAAGTTTACAAAACTAAGTTTTCTTAGGTTATCTTATAGAATTAAATACTTGCATCATTTTTTAGGTACTTGCGAAGGCATTATTTTGACTCTAACAACAACTCAACATCTCTACTGGTTCTAAGTATTATCAGCTAATCAAACAAATTTTGTCTTTTCACCTAAATAGGTGACAAATTTCGAAAAATCTTAATTTCAATCATAATATTTGTACAAGTATCCAAGTGAAGTGAAAATCACGACTACAGACCGTTCAGTCAAAGCAAAATCGATCATTAGTTAAAAATCACATATCACCCTTGTACAGTACTGAAGGTTCGAATTTTAAAAAATTTTATAACCTTTTTGCGGCCAATATTTACATACTCATCATCCTGAAGCAAATATTAACTTAATATCTCGATGGGTTCGATTACACACATATACATATATAAGATATATCTAAAACACATTCCAGGCCTGTTCACCTCCTAAGAGACTGAATCTCGAAAAACCCTTTAATCACATTTTAGACCACTTAACTTGTGTCTCTTTGACGTGAAAAACACGACATTAGCCCGCTGGGTTCAAGATATATCGGTGGCATGTGGTGGCAAGGATGTGATTATGAGCGCGCGTGTGCGTATGTACATGTGTACACATAATATTTGTCGCGCGGTAGCGAAACTAGTGTTCGCAACAAAGAGAATTTTTATTGTCGTATAGCGTCCGTCGCATGACTGTGATTCCAGCATTAGTGTTGGAACTTCTCAAGCTGAAACATTGGCAACACAGATAAACACGTGACTTAAGGGGGTTTGACCCCTACCCCTGTCGATGTATCCTTATTTTCTCGTTAACATTTGTTTCAGTGCAGTAATCAACACTTTTTAAATTACAGAGAATTGATAAAATCTTATTAAATATTCTAAAATGGTTGCAATCTCAACAATTTTCACTATTTTCTAGCGGAAAACTGCTAACAAGAAAATGTGCTTTATTTACGGGACAGACTATAGTGGTCACAAAAGTAAGAAAAACCAAGCCATATTGGTTACAAAAAAAAGAAAGAAACTGTAAAGTATGCCATGTCAAAGCACAAAACTAAAACAATCTCTTATTTATGAGAAAAGCAATAAATCCAAGCAAGGAAGGATCAATCCCTTTTATGCCTCGGGCTTTAGTTTTGCAGTGATTTTGAAAATATTATTTTAAACTCAAATTAATACATATATCAAAAATTGATTCTAACAGTTATAACACGTACATATCATCGCTTGAATCTGAGTTTTTCTGTTGCAATACACCAAATGGATTTTTACATTTTTGCCCCAGACATATCACACATTTTTGTTGTGAAAATAAGCCAAAATTATGCAATATATATATTTTTTTGCTAGCAAACGGTACATTATTAAAAAAAAATTCTCTGGCAAAATTGTGTATCGTATGCCTGTACATTGTCTCAAATGTTTCAACAAAAATTTCGAGTTATTTGCAATTGTTTAAAATAAACGAAAGATTGCTGCCTTAAGAGGGCGTGGTACATAATTCAACGCTAAAAGCATTAGTCTATAACCGTAGGTTTTTTGAAGCCAAATTGCGAAAATTAAACAATAGCAATACTAGACAATACTTCCCTACTAAGGGAAAAAGTCTTAACTCCCAGAGATCAAATATTACAGGAGAGCAAGAAGTTTGTTGTATCTTAACAAACTGCAATTTTTGTAAATAATGTCAATGTTTTGTTTTTATTATGACATTTAAATATTTGAAAGTTATTCGGTACTGATTTTTGACACCTTTCTTCAAAACAACAACTTAAGGCTTTTTTTCTCAGTACTAGGCTAAATTTTGGTTTTGAGGAATATTTTGATAATTATTTACACAGGCAACGACAGGTTATAAGCTATTTAATCCTTGGTGAAAATATGTGTGTTTGTATCAACTACCTCTTTTTTTTTTATTTAAATTTGGAGTTGAGGCTTTCTCCCTTAGTAAGGCAGAATAATTTTAGCCAACGTTTTAAACAAAATTGATTTCATTGTTACGAACTTCTGAGGCACAATCTCTGACGCCGGAACCTCGTGCATTTAACTGCGGCGCAAGAGATCACGCGTAACTAATTAGTAATTCTGGATAAATATTTACTCATAAAGTTGGCAAATACCATTATCTAGGATTGTCATTGAGTATTATATCCATATTGGCTTCGACAAAAGCGTAGAAATAAGTTTATGTTTTCGGCGTTTAATTATCTACCACGCACTCTTAATACACCCAGGATGTCGAATCAGCAGAAAGGCGAAATGTGGAGAGAGTGATACGCGGCTGTCGGCGAGACTTATTTCTCCCTGAGGGGCGGGAGGTAGTGGTGAAGGTCCGGGAAGGTGATAAGGGGAAGGAGGGGCAGGTGGCGCTAATTGCAACGAGGCCGTTGTTTACACGGCGTGTTCGCGTCCAGCCGCCACTCATCTCCCAGTTTACCCAACGTAGCGCCAGGGAAGACATGCAACATGTACAGGATCTCCCGTGGAGGTCGCGTCCACTCCGCCGTGCCATTAAGCGACGCGACAAGGAGCGACGCCCGCGTATTTTAATTTATTCACGGCCCGGCGACCGGCTATTTGTCGGCGCGTGGTTATGTGCCCCCGCCTAAATGGTAGGTTTGTTTAAAGGCACGGAATCGATGACGCTGGCGGTGCACGTGACGCCCCCGCGAGGAAGGTGCCCAATGTGGGGAACTTATGTCTCGGGATCACAAAGGTGGTTCTTCGTTCGACAATGATCGGGGAACTTCGCCAGGACTCGAGCCGCCACCCCTCACGCGCCATGTTCTGAACAGATATCGACCTTTCCTTTCCCCGTCCTGTGCGATAGTTTAGGTCGGTTTAAGTTAGTTTAAACACAAACAAATTATATGCTGTTCTTTTAATAGGACGGTTTTGTTAGGTTAGGAGTTTTCGTTATTGTAGTTTCGTCGTTCGATTAAACTACAGCATTTTTGGAATTTACAGTAACCTTAACTGCCACAGCGGAAGAAGGAATTGAGGGGTACAGATCTGCGCAGAGCGAGACGCGTGAAGGGTGGTGACTCGAATACTGCCGAAGATGCCCAGCCACTGCTAAGGGACCAGAAAAATACGAAACCGTAGTAAAATTGAATTGAAGTAGGCTTGAAAATGAAACAAGTCATTTAATATAATTTTAAAGAAAAAATAAATAAATTTCGGGTTTTAAATTATCACCTTAAGAGTTAGTTGGACCTGGCGCATGAGATGTGATGTAGCGTGGTACGAAAAGTGTTTTTTCACGTATAAATATTAAACGTGTTTTCTATATGTATGTCTATGAAAAGAAGGCACACTTGAAACTGTGTCTCTAGTGTTTTAAAAATACCGCTAGCTTATTAAAAACGTTACTACCGAGCTTCTCAAAAGTGGTAAAAATGGCTTTTTTAGATTGTTGTGTCTGGAAAACCACAAACCGTAATTGTAAAACAAAATGATGGCGACCTGTGTTGGACTTTACCTCATACTTCCCAAAAATAAAATAATAGGGTCACCGCTTAAAGTTCTATTAAAAAACACTTTCTACGAAAACACTGCACGCTAGTTTAGTTCTCTGCGCTTAGGGGCGAAGCGGTGTTGAACGCACGCATAGGAGTCGACTTATCGCCCTTCCCGTTTTCTTGCTTCAAACGAGGGAGAAAAATTGGTTCAACCAACTCTCAATGTAACTAAGGTTGATTCTACCATATTAGAAAGAAATTGTGTTTTCTTATGGGAGAGTTTGGCACAGGGAACATTTCTTCCGCAAATTTCGCTGCAATCACATGTGGACCAGAAAAATACTAAACTGTAGTAAAATAAATTTTAAATAAGCTTGTAAATGACAAAAGTCATTTAACTTAATTTTAAAGTGAAAATAAATCAATTTCGCGTTTTAGATTATCAACTTTATGTAACTTAAAATTCAGGAAAGCTCTGTGGTTGGTCAGTTTGTACCCATTACCGATACCAGCGCTCAATTTTCCCTGTGCCAAACTTTAACACTGATCTTTCTAACCTGTAGTTGAATTAACCTTAATCTAATGTCGGCAATCCTGTATATGAATGCCGTTGTCTTTACATGCACTTTGCACTTAAAATATATTTCACAACAATCATCATTGTTTAATGGAAACTTAAGAAAATCACTTTTATTTATAATTATAAATAATTTATATTTTTTATCCAAAAAATGTGACCCCTAGACTGTGACGCCAGGGACAAATACCCCTTTTGCCCCCCTCCCTTTTTTGGCGATCGAAAAACCTGATCACGTGGCTAATCAAAAGCTATAACCCACGCCTATAACGAGACTTCCAGCAACGACAACTATAAAGCACGTGAGCCACGATGGAATGACCTGTACAAGCACCTGCGGTAGCTCTTGTTTCCTAGCCTTTATGGAAGCAGCCGTGGAAGGTTCTATGGAGTAAACCTGTGTCACGATACCATGGCCTCCTTTCCCGCCAGATAACCTAACCAAGTTTGCTCTCGCAAACAAACTGCGTCCTCATCGAAACGAGTTTCGTTTTCACTTCTGCGCTTGTAGTTCCTATGGACGCACTTCAATAACGGCTTCTGCAATATCGGATAACGCGCGAAGTTAACGCTGTGAAATTTCAAATTCAGAAACGAAAATGGACAATGGAGGCCTATTTCACATCCTGCAACATGACGCCGACAAATGACAATCAAAACCCTCTAATTGGCTAAAATTTACAACTTGTAGCATTCCTTCTACAGAAAATAGCACCGTACCAAAAACTAAATCCTCCATGAAAACGGTTAGCACTCTGCCATACCTTCCACAGAACCCTCCACAGCACCTGTCATAGCAGCTCCCATGGAAGAAACTTCCACCGTGGCACACGGGCTTAATTCCATACTTGCCAGAACAGTGCATCCAACAGTGCATCCGGGAAGGTAAATTCTTCTAAATGTTAAGAAGTTCAATGTTGTTAGTTTGGCGTTTCCGCCGCTAGCAGCAGGTATCGGTTCGGGGGCTTTCTTATGTCTGCGCTTAAAGAAAAAACGTTCTTCGGCAATGTTCGGTTTTGTACCCGAAGTTCTCTTTACGACAGCAGTATACTCTGCGTAGTATAACTTGAGTAAAATTTTTAACAGCTTCTTATGGATAATTAATTTTTAATATTTTGTAAAATATTGCACAATGAAAGACATTTTTAGTTCTAAAATGTAACATTCGTGTCCATTTTACCATCTGTACAGCACATTTGCCTTGCATTGTGCCACATATCACAAAATATTAACAAGTATTACTGTCCATAAATAGCTGTTAAATTTTACCAAAGTTATACAAAAAAGTGAATATCAAATTTACCATCCGAAATGAATTATTCACCCAATTTATTAATAACACTTTGCTTTGTGCTGTGAATATTGTTTCGTCCGAACTTATGTTCATACTGAAAAAGTATTTTGTGGCAGCTGCCACCTCCCAAAACCCTTATTCCAGTTTATCACAAAAAAAAAAAAAAAATGTTGCCATCACTAAAATATTGTGGTCCCAAAAAATTATTCTAGGGAGTAATTCGGTAGGGACCATTTACTACAAAAAATGATTTGTTTCAGTTAAGTCAAATTAGACTAACTTGATGATTTTCAAATTCTAGAGCCAACGAGCATAATATCTGCGTTGGCACACAGCAGGTACAGTATTATTATTATTAAAACTATTCTAAATAAAACAGGTTTAAAGGTGCCAAGCTATATGAGTAGGAATATTTATTTATTTTTTTTTCGCATTGTCTAAAAATAATGACTAAGTTAATAGATTAAGCACTTTAATGAAATTTATGATTTTGATCCCTTTAAAGGGGAAAAATTTGTTCTTCAACTTTAATAACGTTTGATTTTTTTATGTGATTGAATATACAGTATAATATTTGTTTGACTCTTGTATGTTTTTTCTATATACGTTTTAAGTTGTTTTTTTTTTTCGCATGCTGTCTCGTTAAGTGTGTTGTACTTGTTTTGGTCCGTTGTTATTTGCTTTTTGTATCAGTGTCATCCTGTTATTGGTCGTATGCCTGTTGGATGGCACTTTAAAGCTAGTTAATGAAATGTAATTATTATTAAGTCATCGAAGACCCCCATATATTGGTCGCCCCGCTGAGGGCAGATTAAATATCGCTCCTCACGGGTGCAACGCTAAAATTTGCACCTGCGTTTTGTCTGGTAGCGCTGCATTGGAATTAAATACACACAGCAATAGAAGACCCGTTTAACTTGCTCTGCACTTCCGCTGCGCGGCGTCGGTGCAAATTGTAGGTAGTGATATTTAATCGGCATTTCAACGGCGCGACGCTTATCTTTATGGTCAGCGTAGCCACGCCCACTAACATTACACCCGTCAGGTAGATACTTCTGCACACAACGGGAACTCTGGCGTCTGCCGTCGCCAGCCAGGCAGCCGTAAACAGCTAAACACTTACCCAGCCGTATTCAAACACTAGTCTACACATCCATCTTCACATCTGACCCAGATTATCTTCACAAACAGATCGGCTCGGCGACAACCACAGCTCAAACACGTGCGCAAACGCAGATGTTCAACTGATCGTCCCTGCCTATAGCAAGACACTGTAATTTTCCAACTCGAGCACGAGAATATGTTTATCAAAACAAATTATAAGTTAAGCCATATTCACGACACTTAGACGAGTTATATATCACTAGGGGCCGGAAAATTTCGCGGATTCTATTACCCGCGTGATAGAATCCATTGTCCTATACATATTGAAGCCCCGTCTATTCGTTCATTGTTTGCTGTTGTAAGTAGCAACTAGTGGACAAATGGTCGGGGCTTGAGTATGCATAGGATAGTTGATTCTAACATGCAGATCATTGAATTCGCGAAATTTTCCTGTCTCTGCATATCACCCATAATTAACTAATCCCGTCTTAATAATGCTGCCTACTTACACTAAACTGAATGCGTCACACATATTCTTTATGAGTCTGTTGTTCATTCAACTACTGTTCCTAGTTCATTTCACATCTGGCTGTTTACTCTCCAATAAATTCATTTTCCTCCAACTGCATTATCAAATATGCAATATGTTTGGTACCGCACAGTTAATGTATCACTTCATTATACGTTAAACGCTCTTATACGGCCGAATGAAAATTTTATCTAAGAAAAATACAATTTTACTACACGCTTTAAATTATACATACAAGTAAAATTCTTAAGTTCCGATTTATATTTACCACAGTTTGATTTCGACAACTTCACCGACAGAGTTTAAATGAATGCTTATATGCGTAGGGGAATTGCAACACACTAGTTTTTTATATACGCAAAACATTTTAAGCATAAGCATAAAACTAAGGCCGTGGTCACAGACGCTTAAGATATGCCGCGACTACGCGGTGCCCCAAAGGTGTTTATTTAAAACCGTTTCCGGCGACCATATTTAAACACGCTCAGTTGAATAGCTGCCGAAGAAAACATGTTCGGGCGGCTACACGAATCGCGACTGTTGGAGCAATAATTGATAGTTTTTTGTCACAACAGTTTATTTACACATCGTTGCTTAATATATGATTTGAGGTCATGCGTATTTTATTATGCAAATACTTTTACTTGTACGTCACCTACAAAACTATTTAATAACTAGCTTATTGGTGGGGTCTTTGAGAATTTATTGTGAAAGCATTGGCACTAGACCAAAAATTACATTGCTGCGTATTGTAATATTATTACAGCTCTGAAAAAATAAGATTAAGTGTGTTATTCAATATGTATTACAATTTCCTTGTAACTGAAACGAGGAACATAACTGCCCATAAAACAATAACATTAATTTTAGAGCTTATCAATGTTTACATTCAAATGAGGTATCTCGACAACCGTCCTATATCGACCCCATGTTCATACGAACTTTTTTGATCACAATGACGAGTAGGCCCACTACCATCTCCCAGAATATTGCCCTTTCCTCCCAGCATATCCTGTAAATATGAAGAGATAAAAAATATAGATGGTGCATTAGCAGTCTATACTGACGCCAAGCTGACTGTTTTTTTCAAGTGTGACGTGTGTATAGTCACGAGTCAATGTATGACGTTTCAGCTTCTAGTTACGTTTACAGTAGAATAGTCCTACTGATTGGCTATACGCTAATAACTTTTATAATTCTAATTTATTATTTTTATACGCCGGCTTAAACCTTTCTTTAAAAATTGTATGTAGTGGTTTAGTTTGGACGGGTGACGCTTGGATGCGCCACAACTCGTGGCTAGGTTGCTGGCGACGTGTGCGCGGCAAGTATTACGCTGAGAGCCGTCAACTGGACTGGTCAGAGGGAACTGCGACGCAAAGTGTGTCTCGTCTCTACCCACCTGAGGACATATGGTGTGGGGTCTGAGTATTTGTGGATTTCCTACAATATTAATTGAGACATTCTCAGCTGTTGTAGTAAAGGTTATATCAGTGGCAGCTTATCTTCTCGCAAGCAGAACTTCGTTTCCTGCACGAGACCATCAAAATGGTAACTGCTCCTCGTCGTTCTGCATGTCCAATTCTACTGCAGGGGCGCCCCTCAGCGACGCCGGATATGACGTTGGCTATGAACTCGTCTTGAAAGAAGCCTCTTCGTGATAAAGGTAAGGTGTCGACCAGTGTTTTGCCCTAATGGACGTGGGCGTAATTACTCTCAGTTTAAAGTGGAACTATTTGTCTGGCGAAGTAACTTTACAAGTTCAAAGAGTAGCCGTCTATGGGCCACTTGATAGTCACCCGTCACTGAACATTGATTATATCGGACGCCATATTAAACGTAAGAACTTTTATCCCAAAACAATTGTAATAATTGTGTTCAGTAAATGTTAATTAATATATAACGCCAGTTACATTATTTAACAGCAGATCTCAACGTTACATATCGATGGTGAAGAATAAAAACCTTCTATGTCAATTTTTTTTTTATTTCACAGGAAAGAGAAAAAAACTGTCTATTTTGTATGGAGCACACGCACAGCTGTAATCTTGATATAACAAATTTAGTTTAAAATTTATTAACTACGTTCACTATGTCAAACATACTTCGTCAAATTTTCCGTGCAGTAACATTTAAAAAACGCAGAAATTGACATAGAAGGTTTCCATTCTTCACCATCGATATTTGGACTGTCCAGAAATAATTTGGGTTGGGATTTAAAAGTGCTTTGTCATGTATTACATATCAGAGGGAGGCACTCTTGCAATCCACAGCCCCACAAGCTGGAGATCTCACTAGTCAGCTGTGTATTGACAAACGAGTTTATGGTTGGTCAAGCCACAGCCCCACTACACACGTTGCTAAGGTAATAACATTTTCACTTACCAATATGGCGGATGGGCTTCTCCCCATACCCCTCGCCCTAAGAAACACGCTATGCTTCATCTGTATGTTTCTCTAATCTCCGATTATGTGACGACTGTTGTATTTCGGACAAAGCTGAGCTACGTTTCGTAATTTACTACCAACCGTGCAAAGAGTGAAGCAACCATTGTAAATGTTTAATCATACGCAATAACGACCAGTGATTTTTCTAAAGATGATTACAAAAGTGCTCTGTTTATTGTGAACCACTTAACATACTTCCAACTAACAGCATTTGAAACCGCACATCCAGTTTCAAAGTAAAAAAATAGCATATATTTTGTGTTGAAACAATGACCCCTCTGTATTTTTACCGCTGTTTGGACAACACCAGAATATTCTTGCACAGCAAATACAGATTCATCGAAGGAAAAAATATATTTTCTTACATACCAAAACTTCGGCAGAGACTCGAAAGTAGAGTTCGCGAGGTTGATAAAATATTTATTATTTTTACCAAAAGCGGGACGTTTTCTTTGTTCTTTGGTTTCGCTACCTACCTGAAAGTTGGCCGCGGTATATATCCCCCTCCCCCTTGCACCCACGAAAACAAATATGGCTAGTGTCACATCGTTTCATACATAACCGGGGGGAACGTAATCGCGGTAATGGAAGTCGTGCAAGGAGCCCGTCAAAGTTTCGGATCGAACAAATGACGTCTTGTTTTGAATTCTGAGATGCCGCCGGGGCCGCCTGAAGATAATTCCACAGCATGAGAAACTGTGGTCGGAGTGCCGACTGTATTTCTCTTTCTCTTCGTCTCGCTTTCTCTCTTTCTTTAACGTTCTGTATATCTCTCTGTCTCTTTCTCTATATTTTCAACGTTCTTTCTCTATTTCTCTTTTTCTATCTTTCTCTATTTCTTTTTATCTTTCCCTGCATTCTCTTTACATCTTTCCCTACATTCTCTTTCTATCTTACTCATTCTATCTTTCACTCTCCCCCCTTTTATCACCAACCCTTTTCACTCTGCGGGGCATTACTAGCCATATAGGCCTAAGAATTTCTGATTTTCATTTATCTTCCTTTTTAGCGACACTTATTTGAAATATATAATTACAGGTATTTATGGTCCGACCACTCAAGTGCTAAGAGCTCCTCGCCGTTGGGTCAAGGGTTACGGATTAGATTCCCGGCCGGGGTGTTGTGTTGTTCCCTTATCCTCATACTGCGGAAGCAGTGTTGCCAGGTTCTTTACGACGAAATATCGTTTTCAAAACTTAAAATTATCGTTTTAGAGAAAAATTATGGTACACTGTTAGCTTTTGTAAAATGTTGATTTAAAAAAATTCAAGTGTTAATATACTGACTATATATTAAATTTAATTGTAAAAATATTAACTATTCGAATTAGATACACATGAAACCAAATTGAATAACAACTGATATTACATTTTTGAAGGATATTTTGTGCAGTCACCAGTATGCTTACAATTTTCTGCCACAACGCTATTGCACACATAAGCTATATAAATAACTTATATTATACTATATTCGTGCGACGACAGATGTGAGGAGTAACATAATGTATTGCTATCAGTCTCTCGACTTTGCTGTAGAAACATGCGGAGTATAACTGAGCCAGGGAAAAAAACATTAAAAGTATATAAAAATGTGTTGTTTTTTCCTTTCCCTCTCCAACGAATTGACAATCCTTTTCAATTCTTCGTGCTGAACGTTAAATTATGGTACAATTAGCCATTATCGGCAGGTGGGTATCGTCTATCTATGGTACAAATATTGAATATGAGGTACAAAACTATAACTATGGTACGACCTGGCAACACTGTGCGGAAGACAATGGTGAACCCCCGCAGTCTCATTCTCGCCTAGTAGCGCCTTAGGTTGTCCCTCTGAGGTCCAAACCAGCCTCTGGGCTGAATACTCAGCTATCTGGTAAAAATTACTTTGCCATAAACTCGTATATTCGTTAACACCTGGCTAATAATTGTGGTTAGAGAAAATGTTTTGTGCCCCCCTTGAAAATAATGTAGTTTTTTGCAACATATATGATTCGGTGATATACTCCTGACACAACGTAGCTGTTAGCGGACCAGTAACAGGCACCAAATATTACATTGGCTCAGTCAAATAGGGTAACAGCTTCAAATACAAGCTAAAACCAGTAATCTTCTGGTAAGTTGAACGTGTTGAAACCCAGCAAACAGTGCAGCTATCTCTAATTATGGCTAGAGATGATGGCGGGAAAACTTGACTGTTTTCTGGGTTTCAACGTAAGTTCAGCTTGTCAAAAGATTACTGTCTTTAGCTTGTACTTGGAGCTGTTTCTCCATTTGACTGAGCCAACAAGAATCCCGCTATTGTAATATTTGATGCCTATTACTGGTTTGAAGATAGCTACGTTGTGTCAGACGTATATCACCGAATCATATGTGTAGCAAGAAACCACAGTGTTTTCAAGGGTATGTTGACACAAAATATTTTCGCCCACCATATACCATCATCTGTGAATGGCGTAATTATTCTAATATTTTACAATAATAAATAGATGCTCGCAGTTTTACAGTCAACAGATAATGTGGATACAAATATTGCTGACTAAAGTCGAAGTTATTTGTATAATATCAAAGCGCTATAATAAGAACAGTTTAGTAATTTACACGAAAAATTGTAATAACTCGTAAATGAAATAATTAAAAATTTTTAATATAACGAGTTTTTATACGAACTAAACCGTATAAAATAAGTTATCCTACGAAAATACTTCATTTAATACGAAAACAATGGGACGCATGGAATATATAACAAATAGTAAGGTATGAAGAAAGGAGCGGTCATTGTGAAAACTCACAAAACAGATTGCACCATTGGCACTGCAATAAAATTGTTAGTGATTTAAGTCAACAATATTCATGTATCTATTGCATGCGCCTAACGTTTTTCGTTTTCATCTTACAAATATTTTCATAGGATAAAAAGTTGCATGAGTCTAACTCATCGGGGGGTTAGTTTACAACGATTGCAAAATTTACACATAACAGACAAACATACAAAAATCGAGTTAGTAAAAATGTGTAATGAAATACAACACAGGTAGGATGAGACCCCCAAGCTTATAAAAACTCGGTACCAAAATAATCATTATTTTATGTTTGTATACAATATTTTACATGTAGAGATAAACTCATTTGGCATGAGTCCGGTATAAAAATGTTTGATGTAATTTTTTTCGTAATGAAACCACAAAGTCTACATTATGTATACAGGTTGTTGCAAAATTACATATCAGTATTCTAGGGAAGCAAACCTCACATGTAGAGGAACAAAAAGTGTTATGTGAACATAGGTCCAAAAACGCACCGTTTCTGCGCTACAGTTGGCATACATGATAGCGCGCGGGTAGGATAATGTTGCTGTGAGGCATCATTACAGCAGTACACAACATGTTACTATGCCACACACTACGCCACTAACACACAGACAGTAGGAACAACTGTGACACAACATGATTCTGCCAGCGCGCTATCAACAATACGTCACGTATGCCAACTGTAGCGCAGAAACGGTGCGTTTTTGGACCTATGTTCATATAACACTGTTCCTCTACACGTGAGGATTGTTTCCCTAGAATATTGAAATGGAATTTTGCAACATCACACACACACACACGCATGTATATATATATATATATATATATATATATATATATATATATATATATATATATATACAGGGTGTATATTAATTCATGATACAACGCTTGAGGGCAGGTAGTACGAGCCAAAACAAGCACTTTTTAACTATAAACCCGTAGGCGGAAATGTACCGTCTTCGTAGGGGAGCGCAATGAAAACTCAGCTTAGGCAACCCC
>PNEQ01007154.1:42196-61359 GCA_003012365.1 Medauroidea extradentata | reverse complement strand
ACATTGAAACAAATTGTTGCAGAATTATTTTCACCAAAAATCGTGGGCTCTACCTAACTGAAACTATAACAAAGAGAGAGGGGGAGACCAGCATATACACAGCAAAAACCCTCTCGGCAGAAAAGGGTGTTACCACTCAGCTGTTATGTGCAATAGAAATAAAACTCTACTGAAACCGAGGAGGGTTCTGATTTCTTAATTAGTGAATTGCAAATAAGATGGCGGGGAGCTGACTTTTCCTTTGCTTATTACTTTTTTAGGGTCGGTGTTAGTTTTTAACCAAGGCACTGTGGGCCATCACAGTACCTTGGTGAAGGGCGAGGTTATGAACGCGCCTCGCCCTTGATATACGTAGCCATGACCGTCTTAAGTAGAAGGCCGAAGTCTTGAATGTGGGAACGCTGCATCGGAGGCCTACTGCCGGTCGCTCATTGGTAGCCTTAGTCTGTGTAGACGTGTACACGTCACTAAAGCTGCATCTAGACACATTACAGAGACTAGGGCAGTCAAGAAGTGACAAGCAGCAGGTCCCCGATACAGTGTTGCCATATTCAAGTTCTACTTAGACGGCCATGACGTAGCCCTAAAGTGAAAAAGTAACAGACAGTTAAGGCGCGTCGGAAATGAAAGTACGTATAGAAAATCCACCTGCCATGGCAAAGACCACCATGTTTCCAGCATGCCTGCGGAAGTTCTGGATCTGGCCCCGCCGTGAATCGAAACCGTACGGTTTTGGTAAATGTGTTTATAATTAACCGTGAACAGTCTCCAAATTTTTAATAGTTTTTATGTTTTTTGAAATTATTTTTCTTCCATTTCAGCAAAAAAAAAAAATCGTAAATTTATATTTGTTGTGAAAACGGTTGAGATTATGGACATCGCATCTGATTATGGTTTTCGTCGTGTAACGTTACTACCAGTCGAAATCAAGATATTGTCACTTAATGTTTTATAGTAAAAGGTTACTATGAATAAATAATAGTTTCATTACGGTTATTCACATCAAAATATGTTGTGTTTCAGTATTTTTATGGTAAAAGGTTACTATTAATAAATACTAATTTCATTACGGTTATTCACATCAAAATATGTTGTCTTTCAGTACTCAGCGACAACTCTTAAATCATAAAAATAAGTCAATTTTGTACATGCATTTCTATTTAACTTTGTGAAAAATAATGTTCGCATATATGATAATAAAACTTAGTTTCTCGGTTTTTCGTTCATTACACGCGTAATTTTCTTTTTTGTATGCACTATCTTGTTCGTGTCAGTTTTACTAAGAATAGTTACCAAAAGAAAATGTGTAAATGAAAAAATTTAAATCAAATGTAACGTCTGTAAATCGAATAGTTATAGTTTAAAATGAACTAATAATAGTCGTTATTTATGTAGAGTAACGTTATAGAGAAATAAACAAATCTGTTTTAATTAATTATAACTCATTTACATGCATGTTCATCTATGTTATTTCTCTCTGTGTGCGGTCCAATGTTAGGCGTACCCATTTTGTTTGCAAAGCATTCGAAACAGCAATAAACTTAGTTTATAGCTGTACAGAACACAAGTCTTGTGTTTCGTACTCTGGGCCCTGGTAAGAATTTTGTTCAGCGAGAGAACTGTAACTGTCGTAGTGTGGGAATGTGGGAACTAGCTCGTGTTGCTCGCAAATGCTCGTCGGCTCTTCTTGCCTGCGGCTAATGCTTGTACGAAGTGGATTCGCACAAGTCTGAATGCGAAGAGGAGTTCCGTGTTCGCTAATTACGCAGCACGTTTCCTCACATTAGAGGCACGCTTCCCTAAAGTTACCATTAATTCGCGAATAATTTTTGGACGGAGTGTTGGGGTGAGGCGCACTGGAACGATAGAAAGTAGACGTACGTTACCAGAGGGCAGACGACGGGCTTAATTGTTGATTATCCCGGAATAAGCACTCGGAATGAATTTCTGAGGCAAGGCTTCCTTCTTAACAGAATATTGCACGTACCAACCACATATCAAAATGAACACGTGCATGCACTAGCAGAACCCTTCCATATGCATCAACTGTTATTACTGAGGGCGCTAGGTACCTTCAGTTAGTTTAAATTTATACGAAACTATGTTAAATTACTAAACGTTATAATAAGCGCAATTGGCACAAACTAAAACCTAAAACTTATTTGGTTATGTATTTTTTTTCTATAATTATCTGCCAGAGTCACAATTATGACGTTTAAAGGAAGTCATTAAAAAAACTAAAACAAATTTATATGTTAAAAAAGTTTTGGCGTTTCAAATTTCCGCACCATCGGCTGTTAGAAAACACTCTATAAGTTCTCCACGTAAAGTCTTTGATTTTTTCTGAGTATGAAAATTAACTTAAAATGTGGCAAAATATCCGTGAGATAAAATATGTTGACCTTCAGTTCACTAAATTTGCCAACCATGCCATTAAGCTTTTAAATCAGTATTTCGTTGACAATATAATTTCAATTCGATAAATGGTCATGTTTGTTTACATTAACTACAAAAAAGAATTAAAAAAACTCAACTTACAGATTTTGTTATCGAAAAAAAAATAACCCAAAATTAATTTTATTTTGTGAAAATTTTACCCCTTTTCGGTTTATTACCAGAAATTGATAAAAAATTAAATAATGAGAGTTAGGTACCCAGCATCAATAATGACTTGGAAAGATAGCGAGAATCTTCGAAAAATAATATTTAGAACTCACGTGTTCATGTTTGAAAAATCGATAAATGGAGCCACGATATTTTCATGAAATGATGTTTGCAACATTTTGTTTCAGTGCCTAAATCGGCAACTCGGTTTCGTGGTTACTGCAGCGTGACTTTGTCCAGACACAGAATATTTAGGAATACAGAAGTGAAATAAACGGTAGGCCAGCGACCTAAGTCACACACACCAGCAAAATGGCTTCCCTGGACAGCAACATGGCGGACACACCTACTGCTGATCAGGGTGAGGCATCTGCTCTGATAATCGGCAGCCAGGCCAATAGGAAACCTATCGTAACATGCAGGAGCCAAACAGACACGGGGCTGGCATCAATGTTCTCGGGAAACCAATTAGTGGCGAAGCTCGCCGATATCAAACGAGCCGCCACGTCATTTCGCGGCTGTATAACTGTTTAGTCTGTGGTCCAGACACGTCTCTCACCTGACTGCACCAATCATAATAAGATTATTGTGACACCATATTTCTGTGACTTGCCAGTAGAACACCAAGACATATGAGAGTCAAAGCATCTGATCACTGACCATGAAGCAGAGCTGCAGATGTGCAGATGAGATATTGAAATCAATTGTTGCATAAATCTTGTCGGTATAAGACCGTGGCTCTAACGATAAAGAATATCTAGGGCTAGGAATATTTCGCGAGTTCAACGACCAACATGCTAGAATCCATTATCCTGTGTATACAGAAGCTCTACCATTTGTCCATTACCTGCTACTCATTCAGACAACAGACAATGAACGAATAGATGAGGCTTGAGTATTCATAGGACATTGGATTCTAGCATGCAGGTCATTGAACTCGTGAATTTTTCCTAGCCCTAAGAATAACTTAATACGCGGCTGTAATGTGAACAATACATTTTACTTTTCTTCTTTCCCCACAAATATATTTCTTAACACAGTTGAGGACTTAACATTCAAAAGGGGCTAGGTACCATTTTCGACAAAAATGAGTTAGGGACATAGAAATGTGCCAAAATATTAGGTTGAAGACATACCTAAAGTGCTATCTCCTAGTGATATTCATGCGCGCCGTACATCAGTACAATTAGATGGTTGGAGTAACATCTACGTATTCTAGCTCATTGATAAAATAACATTGATGTTCATAAGTGTTTTGTATTAATTACTGTTCGATTGCTCCTACTTACTACTTTGCTATTGTAAAAAATATGTGAATGCATTTGGATATTTCCTTGTTCATTTGTTTGTCACAATATACTGTTTTCGTCATTATCTCGAAATTTACCTTTTGGAACTTAGCCCCTTATGAATGTTAAGTTTTCAATTTACCCCTGTTAATATGTTTCTAGCAATAGAAATTCGTTCGCAGTGTGACCCATTTGACCCGTATATCGCGTACGTAAATTAGTTACATAGTTGATTTTTTCATGCGTTTAACGCTGAAAAACTTTAACCTTTAATTGCGTGATATTACGGCACGCGAGCTCAGAGGGTGCGCTTTAAATAAAATAACGAGGAAAATCCTTGAAAAACTAGTTGCCACAGTAATTCCTTGAAAAACTGCAAAGGTTGTTCTTGTAAACAAAACAATATAGCTTTGTATTTCTATTTGCAATAAGCAGTAAACTTTCTTACGTTTCTTTTATTATGATGATTAAAAATATATTATTCACTACGTAACTGTTCAACAAGTAATTTTATGTGTAATTATTTTACAAAAAAAAAATATTTTAGAAGCACGATGTTTCGAACCGGCAATGTCGTGCTTAATGACAGCGTAAAATACTCGTATACTTACATAATGTTTGTTGTTTTTTAATTGTATATGTTCAATGTAAGGTTCGTTAGCTTAACATATTTTAATTTTGTAGCACGTAATTGTAATATTCATTTTTTCAGCATGATGATATGGTTTGTATGTAACTAAATATTTCCGCCAATATGAGTTTGCTACAATACAATGTTTTCCTAATTGATATGACCTGTATATTTCTTGCAATGTTACAAACAAATAATTCCACAAAAAAATCGTTGTATTTTTACAAAGGTTCGTGAAAGTAGTCATAAATGCCTTGTATTTTCAACAACCACTATTACATAGGCCCTAATATGCTTTTCTTTTTGAGCTAAGAACTCTTGTAGATTCAGCGACTAGAGAGTAAAGTCCAACACTTCCTCACCTCTCCAATAACCAAGTTTTGGGCGCCCTTCGTTTTGTCTCTATCCCAAGAAGTTAGCGACGACGAGTGTTATTTTTCGACCGCGAAGCCGAAGAGTATGGAGTGTGTTTCACCATCTCACAGCTCCACGGTAGGTTGGCTGGTGCAGATCCTGCATCACGAAGGTTGAAGGATTCCATTGTTTTTAAAAGGACCTGTGCGAGGAAAAATACACACGGTCGACGGCGTATCTGTTTGCTTTCCCTCGTCAGCGGCCCTAGGCCAGTTCGTGGCCGGCGAGAGCGTGGTTGTGTCCACTCTTTTTTGTTCCTTTTTTTCCCAACTCTATCAACCCCCGACCCTCCCTTAACACTCCCGCCGCATCCCTCTTCTTCTAGAACCCCCTCGCCGACGTAAGAACCGGGGGATTCGCGTTGCCGGAGTCACGCACATTCACGCTCGTACCCTGGGGATCTGCCGGCCGCATCTCCAACGTTCGCTCCCCCTCCCCTAGACCACAACGTTCCCCTTACACCCCTTGCATCCCTTAGCAAGGCTTTTCGGAGCCTGTCTCACGGAACGCGATACCCGGCTAACCCGCGACCATAAACCTCTGCCTGCGCAGGCGCGCTATCGCGGTCCAATCAGTTGGACACTGCACGCATAGTGTACCTCATCTTTATCTCTGGGCACACTAGCGTGGTTTATGTATCTGTAGACAATGCGCCGTAGTTAGAGATGGTGGGAAATCGCGAGAGTATTTTCCGTCAGTGTATTTTCCAAATCAGTATAGCGTCCTGCGCGTTGTAAGTAGGGTCTCCTGATTTTCGCGAAAATAATACGGAACCAACTTGTTTCAATGGCTTAGACCGACTGCTTGTTTATTATTGGCAGAGTGTCTTTGTGTAAAGACGTTTCTAATTTAACTTTACCAATCAGAATAATGTTACTGCCAGTGGCGAGGCGTGGTCGTGTTCCATGGCAAGCAGTAGTAGATCCGACTATACACATTGAGCATGTAGGTGTGTTACTGGGGAATGTGTTACTCGCCTCTTACAAGTTACTGGTTGTGGAGTGTGTCTGTCTGTACCAGTTGGTTATACAGGCAACTGAGAATTGTGTATAGTCACTGTTAGAGGTACGTAAATTTCGCAAATACATTCCAGGTCAGGTTGAACGCCAAAAATATAAACTTCATAATCACGTGTGTGATTAGCTGGCGGCTGTCACGAAGCGCATTTGACAAGTGCAATCCATTAGTAAATAAGGAAATTATTCATAGCGCTATCGCTTGTAATGTTGTAAGCCAATGGATACTCGACTGTATCCAGAGCGTGTACAGGACTGAGCAATCTAGGCTACTGCCAGATGAATCCGCGAAATTGACGTACCTCTAGTAATTGTCAATTACCGCTTGCCCTAGAACACCTCACGCCTCGCTACTGGTTACTGCGAATAACACACTCCTGTGAACGTTACGACACATGATAGTTAAATTCAGCTAATCACTGACCACGAAGCAGAGCCACCAATGTACACACGAGGAACTGAAGAAAACTGATGAAGAAATCTTTTCACCACTTTCAATATCTTGCGTGCACACCTGCGACTCTGGTTCGGGGTTATTGGCGGAATATAATAGGGCAGAGGCTTGGCTCATTTGACTGCACAAACCAGAGCAATTTTACCACGACACCCCACATTTTTAATTTGAGGACTCCGAGACGCTGAAAGTTAAAAACCTCCAAATACATAAGGCATTGAAACAAATTGCTGCAGAATTCTTTTCACCAAAAATCACTGGCTTTAGTTATATTCCACGTTTTTACTGTTTACTAACGAATCACAGACGTCGAGTCGTAACGCACCAGAATTATCATTGGCACAGTCAAATAGGGACTCACTTGTAACGTAAGAAAGTGACAGAAATTAATACTTTGCACTGAAGCCTAGGCAGCAGTCAATTTTTCTCGCGATATATCACCATCACTAACCATAGTTAGAGATGACAGTGTACCACGGAAATTTTTCGTGTCAACACACCCTTGAAACCGCTGCAGATTACTGCAACACATACGTTTGGATGATATACGTCTGATACAACGTAGCTGTCTGCAGACGAATAACAGGCATCAAATATTACAATAGCGGGATTCTTATTGACTTAGTCAAATAGGGTAACAGCTCTACACACAAGCGAAAGTCGGTAATCTTTTGATAAGCTGATCGTACGCTGGAACCCAGCAAACAGTCAAGATTTCCCGCGGAAAATCATCATCTCTGACCGTATTGTCTAACGAACTCTTTATTTCATTGGATTTTACTAAGCCGGCTTATAAAGATTTCCAAACTCCGCAATGAATAAAGCCGTTTATAACTCTGTTTTCCTTTTAAAAATGTCAAATGTTCTGAACCGTTCTGAATCGTTTAAAGACAATTCCCTGTTTCCACCCCGACAAGTATTATTTTTTACGAAAGTTTCTATCAGAATTACCCTATCGCAAAAATTTCAAATCCAGTTATTTATTAATACATACAAGGACATATTTTACTGTTCAGTATTAGGTCACTTTGCAATTTACCATGCAATAAATTTACAAACTATACAATAGTTTCCGTCGAACATAAAATCGAACGACTACTGTTTTCCTTTTGTCGGAGTCAAGTCTAACGATTAGGATATCTGGTTTGATATTACTGTCAACGGTTTACATAAAATATTTAAATTCAACCTCTAAAAAAATCCTAGCTAGTACTTAGAGTATATTTCCGTATTGGCAGACCACCAGGTTTATAGACGTTTTGTTAAATTGGCAAAATTAAATTTAGTGATACTAGAATGCCGATGCTAGTCCACATACATATGGCAATAATTTGTTTAACATGAAGAGTATGAAAGATTTACGAAATTTAAAGGCAAATGATGATATGGAAAATGACCGAGAAAATCAACCCATCAATGACAACGTCCATCACGCTATGTCTCACAGTTGAAAGTCAGAAGCAATTAGGCCAAGAAGTGAGTCCACGTGACCGTGGCAGTGGCGTCATTTAGGAGGGGCATATGCCCCCCATGGATTTATAATTTTAAGTGTATAAAAATGTTTCTTGTATTTTGTTATTTAAATAATGCTAACTTAAACACGTAAAGCTGAAGTTTTATTATCAAAGATTCTAATTTATACATGCTTAATTAATAAAAAATATGCAACAAGGACACTGACGCCGAAAAAAAAAATTTGCCCCCACCCTCCTCCCCGCCAAGAAAAACCTGAAATGACGTCCCTGGTCCGTGGTAGGAGACGAAGGGTATAGTCATTATACCTCCGCTATCAGCAAAATAAACGTAGTGTTCCAAACATTAAAAAGTTAATTATCTGATCATTTCGAGGCTCTGCCTTTAAGTATATATAAGTTTGTTTCAGTGCCTTACGTGCACATCTGCAGCTCTGCTTCATGGTTATAGGCAGCGTGTCTTTTTGAAGTGTTGTATCTCATTTGACGTCTGTGATTTTTCGGTAGAACCCCAAGACACGTGACACTTAAAACGTCCAATCACTGTCTACGAAGCAGAACTATAGATGTGCACATAAGGCGCTGGAACAAACTGGGGCAACATTTTTTCGCCAATTTTAATGGTCTACCAATAATTTTAGTAAAAGAACTATACTGTTGGCGGCGTTAATATAAATTATGGCCATAACTATTAAAATTAGTATGTAAGGTTTCTTAAAAAGATAAATTTATTGCAAACTGCATGTCAACTATATGAGTACATATATTATCATCAATTTCTTAACCAGGCATTTACTTTGTAATTTAATTTGCTAGAAACTGATTAACAAATGGACGAGGCGGTGTCAACACGACATAGATAACCATGATGGGAAAACATAAAAATGAATGCCAGCGTATATTAAAAACTAGCATGCATTATTGTACGACAGTTTTGTGGCACGGCCTAACTGTCTACAGACGTATCAACAACAGAAGTAGTGACGCACGAGAGTTGATCATTGGCCCAGTCAAATATGGCCTACCAATTAGAAAAGAAGAAAGTCGAACATTAGCATGCTGCATTGAAGCCTAGCAAACAGTCTACTGTACCCGCTATGAGCAAGCATCCATAGACATATGATAAAGGTGTTTAGTGACATTTGTTTACCAATGTGCAAGTTTCCAGTAAATTGTCGGACACCGTTGGATTACTGTTAAAAATGAATAGTGAAACAAAAATCTGTTTTATTGCGTTTATTAGTACATCTGGAATTATAAATATATTTTTCTCACCAGCCATTTTTGACTCATTCTGAGTTCGCTGTTGGCTCTGCAAGAATGGAGTTGAGCACTTGCGAATCGTTTTGGACGATGCCGTTGGTCAGCAAGTTTTATCGATGCTCCATACTACCTCTTATCATCCCTCGCCAGCACTGAGAACTATGCTGCAAAGAGCTGGTCGAAATCTCACTTTTAATTCTTACACGTGAAAGACTGCTGTTTAAAGAGAACAGCTCTAACCAATTCCCTAGCATTATAATAACGTTTTATAACATCTAGCTGTGGTTTACACGTCATAGGTACACGGTAGTAAACACATAGTACAATTCGGCAGTTAAATGAGAATATCAACTGATTGCTTCCTGCAGTATTGCTATGAAATATATGAATATTCAGGCTTTATGCCACTATATTGAGTTTGAGTTTCAGGAGTATGTTCCAGTTCAAGACTATTACACAATTTGATCCCCACCTACAAATTACTTAATCCAACGACAGTCAAACTGTAGTCCACATGTTCGCAAAAACAAAAGAGAAGGCATGCTTCCCAGAGTTCTTATTGAGTACGGAAATATCCTACATTTAAGAAAGGGTTATATCATAGCCAACTTTAGTAGAAGGCCACGGCATTAGATCTGGCAACCCTGCCAAGAAGGGTCATTTAAACACTTCTCTTATCTTTCCAAAGACAATGGCTGTAGCTGATTCGTTATTCTGTCCTACGTAACGGCTAATAAGAGGAAGCCACTGCCTTTTGCGAGACAAAAGAAGTGTTAAAATGACCCTTCCTGCCAGTGTTTCCAGATCTAAGGCAAAGGACTTCTACTGCATATAGCTGTGGTTTTAGCCAAGAAAATGACATTCTGGTATATTGGTATCGTTTGCTTTTGTGTTGTTACAAAATGTTCAGTAAATAATACACCTTTCATGTTTATTAGTCTACGGTACTTTCATCAGGAGTGTAAAGTTCTTATAAATATTCTGAAGACTATCTGGCAACAACCTTTCGTCGCATTTGACTCACCTGCTAATTGTCTATCAGCGAGCAAGTGTGATGGTGTCGCTTGGCCAGTGACAATTTTTCTGTGTCATAAGCTATCAGCGCCATCGCTCCATGTTTCTGCCAGAAGGACGTAATGACGTCGTATTAGAAAGGAAAACTAGACTTCGTGAAAATGTTCCGTGACTAGTTTTTTTTTTTTTTTGAAGCATGATAACTCACGCCTATGTTACTGATTGGATTGTTTTTACTTTTATGCGTAGGGACCTGAAAAATTTGTGTTTCTTTTTAGGCACAAACTAGTCCTCAAACAGATGTAAGTTCCGTTCCCTATTGCAATTGGGGCTGGACTTATTTGACACCTCGAGGAATAAGCTTAGCAAATAATAAAGTAGCAATTAAGTGCAACGCGGTATTGCTGTGTCAGCAGACAGTTAATGAGCAGCTGTTGTCTGTATCAACAGACAGTTAATGAGCAGCTGTTGTCGGTACCACCAGACAGTTAATGAGCAGCTGTTGTCGGTACCACCAGACAGTTAATGAGCAGCTGTTGTCTGTATCAACAGACAGTTAATGAGCAGCTGTTGTCGGTACCAGCAGATAGTTAATGAGCAGCTGTTGTCGGTACCACCAGACAGTTAATGAGCAGCTGTTGTCTGTATCAACAGACAGTTAATGAGCAGCTGTTGTCGGTACCAGCAGATAGTTAATGAGCAGGTGTTGTCTGTGTCAGCAGACAGTTAATGAGCAGCTGTTGTCTGTGCCAGTAAACGTATATTCCTGAAGGCTCGTCAGCAGAACAGTAACCCCGCGAATTTTTCCGGTCTCTATGTATGTGTAGAGCCCACAATCTTTGGTGAAAAGAATTCTGCAACAATTTGTTTCAATGCTTTACGTGTACATATGCAGCTCTGCTTCATGGTAAGTGATTGGCCGCTTTTGCGTCTCAGAGTTTTACCCACAAATCACACTCGTGTGGTGTCGCAGTAACTTGGTTCTCATTGGCACATTCAAATTAGCCACGCCTGTGCAATAATACATTCTGCCAATAACCATGACGCGGAACAACATATCTGCACGTAAGACATTTAAACAAACTGTTGCACAATTATTTTCACCAAAGATCATGGTCTGTACATATGCTTCGTAGGTAGAGACCTGACAAATTTGCGTTTTCTTTTATGCACAAGCTAGAATTCCATCCACTGTGGGCTCGTGTCACTTTCGCAATTCGCCCTTGACATATCTGAAACTTTGTGTAAGTCGCTGACCAAATAATAAACATTTAACTAATGCAGGCCCACATCACTGTTACAGCGAGCAGCTAATGAAGAGATACTGTTTGCTCCGACGCACATATTTTCTTGGAGGCTAACCTACAGGTCAATGAATGCGCAAATTTTTCCGGTCTCTAGTCATGGGTACGTACATGCGAATAACAGATGAGTGGTGTCTGATTTATTTCAGTCAGATTCTGGCCGACAAGTGAGGAACGTCTCCTTACAAAAATGATTGACCAATATATAATGTACATTACCTAAGTTAGTATTTAGGTAAGTAGGGACCTGAAACATTAGCGGGTACACTGGCTTATAGACTAGCCCCCAAGAATATCTTGACAGTAAATCAGATAACAGGTGTTCATTGGTTGCTTAAAGACACAGCGAAACCGCTGGAGTAAGCCTTAATTTAATAGCTTATTATTGGCTCGGAGCTCTCTAGAAGATGCCAATCAAGTATAGGGCGGATTACGATGGTGACACAAATCCCGGTTGTGACCAAAAAGAAAATTATTTAGGTCCCTACTTAAGCCGTTCACGATAAAGTGAGCACTGCTTAAAGTTTTCATTCAGCCGTGCTACCGCCATCTTTACTATTTTTAATATGAAAACTTCTGTGTAACTAAAAAACAGTGTAAACGTTTCAACACTCTCGAAAGTTAACAACTATTTGCCCAGTAAAATAAATTTTTAATTAATTACAACTTCTGCTGAGTATTCAGTTTATTGTGAACAGCCTGTAGTAAGATATTCAAGATTATGCCAAAATCCTTTCGCGAAAACTTGGTTTCCGTAAGTGTTACTAATATTATTACTTATTTTATCTTGCGCGCTTGTAATTGTGTTTCACATAGCGCTGGGGACGACGGTTGCCGAAGTGGCTAGAACAATCGCCTCGCACAAAGGCGATCCGGGTTCGATTCCCGGCGGAGTCGGTCTACGGATTTTCGCATGTGGGAACCGTGCTGGAGGATGCTGCTAGTCGGCGGGTTTTCTCTGGGACCTCCCGTTTCCTCCACCTCTTAGTTTTGGCGCTGCTCCATAATCACGTCATGTCACATCTCACCGGCGCTTAGGACCTACGTGTTAAATGCTGACCGAAGTCTTATCACTTCACATAGCAGAGCTGGTCACATTAACAAACAGTTCAGAGCTGCGTACAGTCCACTACATGCATCGGTGTCCACACTTGCAGCAAATCTACTGACAAAATGAACCATTTTAATAAGCAAACGCATATTTTGAGTGAATATTACTAAGATACAATCATCCGCTAACAGTGGGCGAACGTTAGTAAAAAATAGTTCAATTTATCATACAATCGATTACAGTAATAGTTCATTGGTAACTATATATATACATTTACACATTATATATATATATATAGATATATATATATATATATATATATATATATATATATATATAGATATTAGCTGCCCCGACAAACGTTGTTTTGTCACATAAATAATGTATTGTAAGTGTGTAAGGATGTCGTATAAAAGTGGAAGAGGTCTAATATTAACGAAGTTAGTAAATAATAATAATAATAGAGCAGCCACACCTGGTGGGAATAGACTGGTATCAGCTCGTGGGGATAACTGATCAATTATCACTTACACAGTTATCGACCGGGTTCTAAAATTATAAAATTAAAAATATTTACTAAACAATAGCACTTAGGAGTATAAAAATAGATAAAAACCTATTCGCAGACCTACCGAATGCATATACAAAATTTCATTGAAATCAGTTAAGCCGTTTCGGAGGAGTATGGAAACAAACACTGTGACACGAGAATTTGATATGTTAGATATACATCCGTGTGTGTACTACTTTTACTTTTGTTTGTATTTTACTGTAGGTATCAATATGAACAATACATAATGTATTTTCAGTGCGAAGAAGAGTACAAACATATTGTTAGTTATATCACAATCGCTACTTGTCCCTCCGCCTAGCTATAGAGATATGTAAGAAGTCTTTCTTACAGCTCAGTACACGCGAATATTTACAGCCAATAACGGAATGTTGAATTCTTTATTCGCAACTGAGCTGACTTAATCTGGTTCTTTTCAACTATATTCACTATTCAATAATAGAATAGGTCATTGTTAAAATATACTATGCCCTAAAATCGTAAGTATGAGAAATATATTAATTCCACGGACTTACTTAAAAAAAAAAAGCCCACAAACAAGTATATGTTTGTGTTGTATGTACAGAAGGTAAGGACTATAACGTACAGTTTAAGTTCAGTCAGTCTGGCGTACCAATAAAAATATACATTACCATTAAAACCCCATTTTCATGAAATTTGGACTAGTACATTTTAATAAAAGCAGTTTCAATTAAGGACAGCGTCTTGTCGTTGGTGAAGCTGACGGCTTGTTAACCTTAAGGCCCGGTGCACACACCCGTGTTTTAACGCACGGCGACGCACCAATGTCGCTGCGGCGCCGTTGAGGTGGAATGCACACATGTCCGTAAAATAACCGCAGTAGGCATGCAGCTGCTGAACATGGAGGTCTACAGAAAGAAACGTGTGATATTTGCGTATTTCGTGTATAAAAAGTACATAAGGAAACATAATAGGCGTTACTGGACACATACATATACAGAATTAAGACTATCGAGAGGTATATTTTATACATCTTTCGCGGATTTACGAGAACATCCAGACAAGTTTTACAACTACTACCGTATGAGTGTGAGATCCTTTGACGACCTCACTGGCAAGATAAGTGACGAGATTAGCTCCCAAAACAGATGGATGAGACCCTCCATACCTCCTCTAGAAATGCTCGCTGTTACATTACGGTAAGTGAAATCTATAATTATTGTTTTTACATATGCATAATTTATGTAGGCTGGATACGTAAAGAAGGCTCATCGATCGCAAAACGTAAATGTTGACAATGTTATTTAATACAACATGTTACATACACAAAAAGCAATATGGAAACAAATGCACATAACATTGTTTATTTCTGTATATATATATGTCGAGTGTCTCATCTCCATTGTACACCCGGTTGTCCGATGCTGAGGGTGATGGTGTAGATGTTGTCGATGACGACGTAGGTGTTGGAAGTGGATCACGCGTTGAGTACGTTTGTTGAATCACATTTTGTTGAGGATGCGCATGTGTGGGAATGCTATAGAATTGTGCCTGAGAGTAATAGTGAGGAAAGTGAGGTGTTGGATTGGGAGGCCGGAATATACTTGGAGGCGTGTCATGTCCCACCTGTGATGGATAATTTGAGGAGTATCCCATGTGCGGGTGTGACGACGACCTGATCCGTTTGATGAGGTTGAGAATCTCTCCGCGGAAATCTAGTTTCTGGTCCTCTGTAAAATTAACTATAGAGGGAAGGATACTCTCAAAAAACGCTCGATCGGGGTTGGGATCTGGAACGGCTGCTAAAGATGAAGGTAATGGAGTGTTCATGAAATCAATCAAAGAGGACTCCAAATCACGTTTACGTTTCTTTGATGCGGTCTGGTCGTAGCGAGGAGGTTGAACAGAATCTTCAGGTAGACCAGGTAGAGTTGGAGTATGATGACTAGAGTGTTCATCCTCTTGTTCGACATGTTCTTCAGCGTTGGCTAAGCTCGACTGGGTGTCTGTGCTGGCACCAACAGTTGCTAGAAATGACAACTGCCGAGCATAGATATATCGCCTTCCATGGTCTGCAGCCTGTCCAGACGCCGTTTTCTTTAAGGTTTTCATGTATGCATCCTTAATATATTTTTCCGTTTTTTGATGAATTTATTGCCTGAAAATAAATATCATGCACTGTAAATATATTTGAAGTAATATTCCCGTACATATAATAGAAGCAAACTACACACAGTAAGGGAAGTTAACCTTACAAAATGTTATAAAATGTCATTCAATTGTAAGGTTACATTTCTAAACAATTGTGGAAAAGTACTTGACAAACGCATTGAACATTTCCTCCAAATGTTGTTAGTTGTTTCCATTACAATTTCATTAATATTGTCTTGTTGCTGTCAAGTAAATGTTCTGATAATGTAGACAATGTGGGTATAATGAAATTATAATTCCGTACGACGTTGAACTGATAGAGAACGGTCACGTTACACTTAATGACAAGTGCCTTACACTACACAAACAGTACCTATCCTAACTTACACAAATACGGAAGACACATATTATTGGTCGGGCAAAGTATCCTTCGGTGATGAAGGATCCAATGTGTTCTGTTGTCCCAATAATTTTTGCGTCTCTTATGTTGCAGGTACCTGGGTAGTGGATGCGATCAGAGAGATTTACATCTGACATACAGAATTGGCCATACTACAATTGGAGAAATTGTACGAAGAGTACGCAGTGCTATTTGGGACAGTTTACATGAAGAAGCCTTTCCACCATTGACTGAAGACGTTGGAAAGACATTGCAGAAGGTTTTCAGAAACTTTGTCAGTATCCTAATTGCTTAGGGGCCGTAGATGGAAAGCATGTGCGAATTCGAAAACCCAGGATGAGTGGCTCACTGTTTCATAATTATAAGGCATTATTTTCAATTGACCTGTTGTTTTTAACATTTACTTTAGCAGCAGCCTAAACAATACTAAATTGTAATATTTAACTCACATTTCATATTCGTATTTTACTTACATATTTCATTCTTCTGTTGGTCCTCATTCTCTTCAAATCCTTCGCAAAAATTGCGGCAAAAATTACTCCATGCTCCTCGTTTCTTGATTCGGTCATGGCAGTTTTCCGAACCAATATTCCATATCTCAATATACTTTTGTATTTCGCCTATGAACAATTCAACGTCAAAATGATCAACATCCGCCATCACAACCGCATGTAGGAATCGACGCACGTGTGCACTGTGTCATAACCAACAAGGTACTAGGAAACCGGAGTTGCGGGAACGGTGTCGCTGCGTCGCCGGGGGGAACTGCGGTGAACACTGCTCGCAGTGTTGACGTGCGACACCGCTACGTCGCCGGACCTATGTATGCACTACTCCATTTGATAGTGGGTATCTCACGACGTAACTGCGGTGCCGCTGCGGCGTCGTCCGTTAAAAATACGGATGTGTGCACCGGGCCTAAAAGTTAACGTGCTCATGTTCGTCTTACTTTTGCCAATGATGTCACCCCATTTTACTGGGCTAGTGCTAATTATGATGCACCGCTACTTCGCTTTTGTGGTTCGTCTGAAAAGTGTTCAAGCATACCAGAAGACCGTTGCACAGTACCACTCGACCACGACAACTAGTTCCGCGGGAGAAAAGCGAACTACCGCTGTGCTGTCCTTGACCACCGCGCGCAACCGATGTGACACATCACAGCACCGGCCATAATACTATGACGAAGACAGCCGGCTCGGTTTTCGCCGCTACGTCTGCACAGACCGTGTGCCATGAACTCATGGCAGGTGCAGTACATTTCCCCTACCTTTGACGTGTTTACCCACTACTAGCGCCGCTCCTCTTCCTCTCTCGGGAGGCCTAGTTGTCGTGGACGAGTAGTAGTCATTCCAGGCGCAGGACGCTACCCTGATTTGGAAAATATGTATGCACATAACGTCCTCGTTAGTGTTTGCACCTGTGTATCACAGAAGTATTTTTAACAACCAATCTACTATTAATTAGTGAAAGAAAAGACTTGCCTGCATAAACAGCGCTCGCTCGTGTACTAGCGCTAAAGGGGCACTTACGACACTGCTACATAAAACCAATGGCCACAGTTTATCTGTAACGGGTAAAACGTGATGCGACATTTCATTTAAGAGTGGGTAGCTGGACGTCCGATCAATTCGCAATACGAGATCAACTGCACTTCCGTGGCTACAGACTGCAATCTGTATGTGAGTGATGCTAAAAGCTGCAGCCGTCACTGATAACCACTGAGCTTAAGTTCTCTGCATTCCACAATTCATTTCTATGGCACAGGAACTTCCACAGCTTTTATTCTTTTAACTTGCAAGTTTGGAGACATTTTAATGCTTGTGTCATTCGTTTGACAGGCGTGGATCATCTAGACTCTTTTCAGAACTTGTAGTAAATATACTTAAATAAGAGCAACTTATGATAAATACAATTTAAAATTAATTAAAAAATACTACTAAGTTAAATTTATTTGTACGAATCTGTTTCACTTTTAAGTAATCAATTTCACTGTGCACCTTTGCAGCTAAGCTTTCGTATATCATGAAAATAATAAGCCACCAAAATAAGTCGTCAGTTTCTTATTGATAAAGCAAATTGAAACGAGACTTCAAAAGATAAGGAAAATATAAATTAGATGCACGAAGTATTTTACGAAACTATTTGAGATTCCAATTTTAAACAAGAAGGTTGTTTCGAAGACACCTTACCTAAGATCTATTCACTGGCCCTTGTAAAAAAATTATTTGATTAGATGAGAATGATCTTTGCTACCTAACGGCGGTTTATGAAGGAAGACAAACTGATTTGAAGTCAGTATTAAGGCATGAACTTCATATTTTAACACTGACATTGACTTAAATGTGTGACACATTCAGAAATTCTAAAAACATTTATGCACTTAAATTAATCACCGATGGCGTTAAGTGTAACAGTGAAATCGAAAACTATGCGAACTTTTTCCAACCAAACTAATGTTTTGCGCTCGTGAAACTTTTAAATGCCAGTTATCTGGAGACGTCGCCATACACTTCATCAGGAAGATTAAGCAGCTTGGAGCACCGTACAGATCAATCTGTGACGTTTTTGACAGATACAGATCTAACTCGATCACACGTGGCTTTAAGACAGAACGAGCAAGAGACGAACAGCTTCAGTTAGAAAGGATATTATCCATTTTACTTTTGTGCTACTAAAAAGATGGGGAAATTTTATTTCTCTTTATGACAACAGACCAGGGTCTATATCTCTTGTTACATTTCCGTGACGATGAGAATAGTTAAGATGTTCTTCTCGAAAGGTTTTGAAATGAAGATGATAAATTGATGAAATCCGTGTTCTATTCACGTCTTGAAACCAAGACACACATTCTATTGCAGCCCATTCTCAGAGGTGCGGATAACATTGCTGTTGAAAGAAATGAGAAACGGACATTTGCCTGCTGTTTATTGACATAAGAACTTGTTTCACGGTAAGGTTTGTGGGAGAAACTATAAAGAACTCGATATTCGTGCCACACACAACAACTTTTACATTATACTACACACAGTAATTTTTACGAGTGTGTATACTATGCTTGCATATTGTTTTTGTACTCACAGACGACAACGAGCTTGTCCATCGGTTGTTGCCAGTGATGATCGCGAAGAAAATACAACAATGAACAGTTATTTGAAACTGCAATGTTTGTTTTGTCTCCTTGCCAAACATCCATGCATCAAAAACCCAAGTAAGTTCACTTCTGAAGCCAACTTGTATACTTTAAACTTTACATACCGTAAACCAAGGTTAGCCTACTTTATGAGCCAGGATGATTATGAACCACTTACAACGTTTAAGTTGGTACCGTTTGCTGACATATTACAAAATGTATGTGGATTGATTAAACGTATGGATTTTAGTTCAAAATAAAGTTTTTCGTTTCTTAGTTAAGCAGGAAAAAAATATACGTTTTCAGCTATACAATGTCACCTCTTCCGTCACAAGGTAACCTTTGCTTATGGTAGTCGACGTCGTGTAATGCATATTTTTTGAGTGTATATATATATATATATATATATATATATATATATATATATATATATATATA